>JALIZH010011567.1:0-108333 GCA_030522465.1 Rhipicephalus appendiculatus
CCATGGCTGAAAAACAAAATCTCACTGATTGCGGTCTTTTTAGCTTGGTTTGTGGAATAAAGCAAAGCAATTGCTTCCTGTGTTTAGGCATAATTGAACATTTTGGTTAGTGCATCTGACTGTCGACATCTACGTGCAAGATGGCCGCTTACACATTTGGCTCTTCGCATGGTGCCGCCTTGCTCTACTTTCCTGCCCGAATTTCCAACCGCTGACTTGTGGTTGTGAGCGTCAGTTGCTGACAAATCGTAGAAGCTAAATATCGCCGTGCACTGGTTAGACTTCACATAATTTTTTCGTGCACCCACGCCAATAATGTAACAAAAATTGCCAGGTACTGCTGCTGACACTTGATATTTTCGTGAAGCATCTCAAAACCTACCACCACAATTGAAATCTGGCAAAAACGAGCTGTGCTGCATGATCTCAGAGGATTTCTTTTTGTTTGTATTTGCACTCTGCAACAAAACATAGACGGCATCATATTGCACATTTCATCACTCACATGCATACTGTGCCAAATATGGCACATACCGATTTCCGACTATATACCATAGTGGAAAACGGAATTGAGAAGAGCCTTAATGAGTATGAATTTTCAAAGCCACGAGATATGCCAAAATAATTTTTTTCTTGCTTCTGCAACGAGAAAATGGTTGCAAGAAACTGTTGTTCATGACCCGAGCTTGCACGTGCACCGTGAAATCTATTTCATGTCTAGATTTCATACTGCACTAGGGATTGCAGCGCTTTTTTATATTTAGTGCACGTAACTATAAGGATTACTCTAACTGTGTCACATTCTCGACTGGTCCTCTTGCGCCCGCTCTAAATAATGTTAACCGGTATGTGCCATATATGGGACGCCATGCAATAGAGGGTTAACCAGGCTGCACCCGGTTGGCTACCCTACACGTGGGAAGGGGGGGAAGAGGGAAGGATGCACGAACACGTGATTGCCGTAATGACCAGGCGGAATATGACGAGAGTCACCTGACACCTGGGCCATTTTCACCGTATGTCATGCGTACCTACCCCTCATGTAATATCCTCTAGCCAGCGTTTTTAAATTCCATGAAGTGCCCACGCAGAGGCAGACTATCAGAAACTGCTGAAGAATTGTGGTTTGTGGAATCGTTAGAACCCAGTAAACACGTATATTATTTATTGTTATGGTGTAAAGGCACGTCTGCACATAAATAAAGTGCCGGGTACTCCTTAACACCTGAACGCGTTGAAAATGCAGATGCAGGATTCAAAATTGCATCCGAAACACATTTCACACTGTACCACCAAGACGTTCGAAAAAATACACGTCAATTGTCACAATAACAACACAACATAAAAATGTGTGGCGCGTACACTATGGTACGGTAGTAAAAAGGCTGAGAAGTACAAATAATGATTTCACTTAATAAGAAAGCCTCTCTTTAGCGGCTGTGTTTCTTTTTCCCTCTTTATAATCTACTCCTCCTTCTAAACAACTTTGGTTGGCTGCCCTTCACCACGTCAAGGGTAGCAAACCAAAAACTTGCTTCCAGTAAACTTTCCCGTCTTTCCTATATTTCCATCTCACCTTGCTAACGCCATGCATAAATTTTTATCGTTATTGACTAAAATGAACTTCGGCTTTCACAATTTCGTATCTCATCAAATCCGCATATAAAGCTTTCGCCGTGCAATAAAAAAGTGATGCAAGGTGATGAACTGCAACGCACTGACGAGCGGTTATGAAAAAGGAACGCTATGTTAGATCCCTTGATAGCAACTCGTAATGTCAATGTAAAGTCACTTATTTCTGTAAATGACTTCGCTTGCGCACGTCACTTCAGCCTGGTTCACTGCAATTTCCATGAAACTGTTATCAATGCGATAGCAAACAACGAGCTTCCTGTGACTCCAGTGTAATTTCCAGAACTTATTCATCGTCGGACGACAAGCGCAATCTCAGTGCGGCAGATAAAATGTCGCGTGTGAGTTGTGTTGTGTACCCTTTCCAACGAGGAAGTGGGCATCGAAGTTCAAAAGCAGCATGGAGACAGAGGAATGTTAATACAAGACCGCAAAGATAGTCGATGAGTAACCACTCTGGAACCTGGATTCAGTCGAGCCACCAAGCGGCACTGCGGCGCTTTGTTACACTGACCAGAGCGTTGTAGAAACTGCACATCAATCAATCAATCAACCAATCAATCTATCAATCAATTGCAATTAGTCAATCGATTTATTTATTTATTTATTTATTTATTTATTTATTTATTTATTTATTTATTAAGCGAGTGAGTGTTCCTAGAGCCGGGTGGATGGATGGATAGATGAATTCTATAAGCGTCCCCTTTATAACTGGGCGGTGACCTGCAAGCTACCAAGCTTGATGAAAAGCACTCTTGTTATAATAATAATAGTAACAAAATTAATAAAAAGAAATAATAATAAATATTATTATTATTATTACTATCTTCTAAACCGGCATAATGCCTTGTTTGCTTGAATGAAATCGTTCTTCATATAGAAAAGCTACGCAATTTCACAGTCCAGTTCTCTGCCCTTTACGGCAGAATGTCCCTATTTTTCGCATTATTTATTTTTAGGAGAGAAGCTCCCTAGGCCCACTCCCCGCTGTCGCCGTCGAAGCTCCCTTCTCTGAAGCATCGCTTTAGGTTGCAGCGGCCGGCTATTTAAGAGGAAATGTTTAGGCCATGAGCAGTTTGGTTCTAGCGCACCATAAATTCGAGGTTAAAAGAAATAAGCTCTATGCACAAATGGTTACATTGGCCGTCTTCACTTTCACCACCTTTATCGTGTACTGTGAAATGACAACCATCATTCTAGGATCTTACGGGCGCTTTGTCGAAGCTAGTAGCAGACGCTCCCCCCCCAAACGGTGCCGGCGCAAAAAGACAATGAAACGCCGCGCGCTGCGTTCCGTCGCCGCCATTGAAGCTCCCCGCTGCCTCACCGCTCGCACCCCTCTCCCACCTGTCTCTCTCTCCCTGCGCTGCGCGTTCCGCACACTCACTCGCTCAGTCGTTCCCGCCACCGAGCGCAGCAGACGCTCTCCCCACCCGCTCCCCACCCTACCGCCTTCATGAAAGCCAGCAGCGAGATCAGGAGCATAGTCGTTTACGTCCCATTTCTAAGGAGCTTTGCTCATCGGTTGTATTCGTACACGGAACAACTGTTCTCTACATATTCTATTAAAACTTTCACTATGTTCCCCATAGCATGTACATTTTCCTTCCTATTTGCTCAATCTCGATTTAAAACTGCGCGTTATAAACTAACCCGACCTCGCTTCAAACAGTAAAGCGCTTCCCTTTGAATTATGAGGACGCTGAACCAATCCAGTCTCTTGTCATTCGAGGGAGCTTGATTTACGGTGGCGAGAAATGCGCTTGTTGACAGGCTGAATCAAAGAATAGACTGACGTTGATTTTTCCAGTAAAGATGGATGCGTATATAGTGGAGGAAAAATGCGCTCGAGCATCCAGTTACCAAAACAACAATAGCAACATCTGGAGTTTTACGTCCCAAAACCACGACATGATTATGAGGGACGCCGTAGTGGAGGCCTCCGGAAATTTCGTCAGTCTGGTGTTTTTTTTACTGTGGACTGACACCGCACAGAACGCACGCCTCTGGCATTTCGTCTGCATCGAATTGCGACAGCCGCGGCCGGGATCTAACCCGTGACCTTCGGGTCAGCAGCCGAGCACCGTAACCGCTACACCACCGCGGAGCACGTTAACAATCGAGAGGAAATAAGGGGAGCCACAATACCCATGAACGGGAACGGGAATGAAGTGTGCACAAACGACAGGAAAGGCTGCGTAGTCATGTCGGAGCAGTCTACTAAACTCTTACTGAGACTATAGGTTATTCAAGATTCACTTTAAAAATTTAATATATTGTGTGTGGCTTTCCATTCTTTAGAATTTATGCTCTCAATGCCCATAATATAATTCGTGTATTTATGTACCTTATATGAAGCTTCATAGTCTTTTTTTTTATTTTCGCATTATCACTAATTTTATTGTTTCATCGACTTTAATGTTTCCATGGTCATTTTTGCAGTATCTCGTATAATGAATCGTGAGCAACAGAATGTACCACCAAGGGTATGAGAGCCCCTCGTGCCCCGATCATGCGGCTTTTCTGCTCAACCTTATCGATTTCCTAATCACTGAATGAATGTGGAATAAGGGGCAACCAATAAATGAAATCAAGTCCACTGTGACAGTTACCGCCGATTAGGCGATAACTTGAAGGCACAATTTCTCATCAGTATTGCACCATCAGAAGAGCTACTTGAAATCAAATTAGAAATCAAATCAAATTTTTATTTCAACATACATACAACCGATGTTGAGGACCGTGAAAAAAAAAGCCAGAATGCTTGACGTTGTCTATGGCCCCATTTTTCGGGCATTGACAAACAACAAATGAGAAGAACATTTTCGCTCCCCTATTACCCTCCCCATGTGTAGGGTAGCAAACTGGACAAAGTCTAGTTAACCTCCCAACAGTTCCTATATTCCTTCTCTCTCTCACACACACTTTAAAACAGAAGTTCACATTCAGAACTGAAATAAGAAATGATTATAAATACTTAAAAAATACAACTGCCAATGATACACAACAAAAAAAGCTCGAGAGCAAGCAGAAAGAAAGAAAAAAAAAGGCTACGCGTTTTGAAAGTCTGGGCAGAGGCGTAGCCAGAAATTTTTTTGGTGTGCGTGACTGTGTGTGGTGGGGGGGGGGGGGGGTGCGGGGGTGCTACCACACGTTATGCAGATTCGTGCGTGTGTTTTTATGTGTGCGTGTAGATATAAGCACACAAAATTTAAATCTTCGGGGCCTTTGAACCTTCCTCAACTCCCCCCTCGCCCCGCCTCCCCCCCCTCCCCCCCCCACCAGGATACGCCAGTCAGCCTTTGGGCTCTGAACTAAATGTCCAAGGTGAAGGCATATTGATGTTATTCTTACTGACGAAAAAAAAGCAAGAAATTGTGTTCTCGCTAAACATAAGTTGTTCTTATTTGCAGTGTCCATGACTGTACTTCAGAACGTAATTTTCCGTCTATAGTATTGATTTTGTGAAATACCTCCTGCTTGTTCCTAACTTCAGGATGATATGAGTATGTTGATAATGGTATCACGATAGTTATGATGATGATGATTGTGATGGTCGGGGCGGTTATGCGGTAATGCTGATGCTGATTACCACTAAGTTCACTGGAAGAATGCGGTATTGTGACTTATTGTTTTTACAATGATTCGAATAATGTGCGTCGGGGAAATCACTAGTTTTCACGACGAAACACCTTCGCGGGTTATACATCTCCTACAGCATGATCAATCATTTAATCTTCATCGTCTTCCGAAGATTTACATTGTGTATAGACTTTCTGAAATGCTGGTATGACAACGCTGAATAATTTGTGCAGCATGATTTCTTTTCGAATGAACGGAGCAGCCATTGTTGAGGAAAAATAAGAGACTCGTGCAGCTGTTGCTTCGATTACTAGCGCCTTAGTAACATCGCCGTGCGAAGGCACTGGTAGCGTTGGCGCCCATGTTTCAGTTCTCGCCGGCCGATTTTAGACCAGATACCGAACTACATCATCATCATCATTTCATCGTGATAACTACGACATTTCTGCCTATATCCGTCGCACTCAACAGAAATGGCGGCCGGTTGCATAAACTATGTCTAGCTTCAAATCTACAATCCTTACAAAACCAGCTCCACCTCACAAGCAGCCGTAATGCTCCGGTAATGCAATCTTTCAGTGCCCCTCCACATTGTGCTCATCATTTAGGCTTTTTTTTTGTTTTGCGTTACCGGCAGCACAGCCAGACTTTTCTCTCTATACTTCGAGTCTTGGAAGTCACCGAGCCTATACAGGAAACGCACACAAGGTCTCGGCCAGCTCTCTTCGGAAGGTACACGTCTACGAGACGGCTAGGCCACGTCTTGCGGCAGAGACAAGCTCGTGACCCGGCCGACCCCCCGCCGGCCGTCTTGCGTGACGTCGCCGACAGCCGTCAAAGATGAGGACGAACGATGTACGCTTGCGAAGCCCGTCACGAGCTTCACTTCCTCCCGTGTAACGACAGCAGAGCCGGAAGGCTACGTGAGTTATCGGTGCACCTTAGGAGCATTTCAAGCTTTCCCTGTGATGTTCTGGTAATTTAGCAACTACGCCTTGAAACTTGTGCATGTGAGACAGGAGCGTAACCAGGAATTTCTTTGAGGACCGGGGGGGGGGGGGGGGGGGGTTGACCATCCTTTATATGTGTTTGCGCTTGTGTTTGTATGCATCTGGGAATATATACTGTAAGCTCAGGGCTGGCAGTCCTAAGCGAGGACACGGAGGCAGCGAACAATGGAAAGATGTTTACTTGTCCGAGGACACGGCTAGACTGTCAGCTGTCCTGGCGAGCGCAAGCACACCGAGCGTGAACGCGCCCCAGGCTGCTCTCTTAGTTCTCTTCTGTTCTTGATGGCAGCCGCCAGTGCCCTCACAGTACATATGAAAAATTTCAAGATTTCGCAGACGAAGGCCTTACAAGCACTATTAGGCTTCCTGCAATCTACTGGCCTATCAGAACGACTCTAAGCGGAACGTTCTCGTGTTTGTGTGTGCGGCTGCGTTTTTTTTCTCTCTCTCTCTCTTTCAACCCCCCTATTCCCCAACCCCAGTGCAGGGTAGCATACCAGATACTACCTTCTGGTTAACCTCCCTGCCTTCCTCTTCTCCTTATCTCTCTCTCTCTCTCTCTCTCAAGATTTCGGGAAAAAGGTTGACCAATCCCCCTTCCCTCCCGTGGGTACGCGAATCATGTGTGAAACACATTATAGCTAGCATGCTTTTATTCGTGCCCACTATCTAAGGCAAACTGAAATGTTTGCAACGCCTTTTTTTCTAAACAACAAGTCACGGACTTGCAATAAGACTTGCAACGTCAGTCATCCCAAAGGGATGACTAACGTTCGATATAGTTATCGTTTCACTTACGTTGTAAACGCGTGCGCATGTTAGCAAAGAACCTGTACATGTGTGTATATAGATAAGTGTGCGTTATCTTTATTTTACGTGTGTGATATTTTTATTTATGTATATGTAAATATGTAGGTATCCTTACTTTCTGTTTTTGTTCGACAGTACATTTTCTCTCAAGTAAAATTGAAGGACACTTTGTACATTCCAAAGTGTGTTCGGCGAAAGCGTGTGGCCATTCCACTGACTATGCCATGTCTTTAATCTTTTACACTCTCAGTGGCAAACACACAAACCGAATGTGTGCGTGTTTTCTTTTTCAATTTTTTACCGCGAATCGCAGCGAGACGCGAGACTAATGTTCCTCCGTTCGCATGCGTTAGTATTTTCTCGCGCATTGCGCATCGTGCAAACGCTATCCGCGTTCCAGCGCCTAAATTCACGGACCCTTTCTAAATTCGACAATGTATTCCGTGAACGCCTGTGTCCATTGAGACGGCGTCGGTCAGAATGATTACAAACGCGGGGCACAGCGACGCTACGCAAGCAAAGCGCGAGCGCTGTAGAGTCCGACGCGACCGGCGTCCGTTTGCGCATCCGGGCGGCCACCTGGCTCCGTGCCAGAGCTCGGACAGACGGACGGACGGACGGACGGACGGACAGACGGACGGACGGACAGACAGACGGACGGAGAGACGGACGGACGGACGGATGGACGGACAGACGGACGCATGGATGGACGGACGGACGGACTGACGGACATACGGACGCACGGACAGACGGACAGACGGACGGACGGACGGATGGACAGACGGACACACGGACGCAGGGACGGACGGACAGACGGACGGACGGACGGACGGACATACGGACGCACGGACGGACGGACGGACAGACGGACGGAAGGACGGACAGACGGACAGACAGACAGACAGACGGACGAACGGACGGACGGACAGACGGACGGACAGACGGACGGACGGACGGACGGACGAACGGACGGATGGACAGACGGACGGACGGACAGGCGGACGGACAGACGGACGGACAGACGGACAGATGGACGGACAGACGGACGGATGGACGGACAGACGGACGGACAGATGGACGGACGGAGGGATGGATGGACGGACGGACACCGGACGGACGGACACCGGACAGACGTGAGCATGAGACATTAAAGGCTTTCGCCTTAATATTCCGTTTTAAGTGTCGCGTTTACTCGAGATTTTTCTGCAGTGCCCTGCCCTCACTTGTAAACGGGGGCAGGACCCTTGTCAAGCTGCAGTAGCTTTTAGTCCTGTCTCCTCTTTTGCACTGCGGAAAGAAAATAAAAGTCATTGACCGATTGATTTATTGGTTGATTGATTGACATCTGGCTTGTTTGAGTTCACTTACTCGAAAACAGTGCGCTCGATAACTTCCTAGCACGAGTGTGATGTCACGCTGATTGTGACCTGGAAATAGCGGGCACACGGCGATAACGCATGGAAAGAGCGCGAGATGATGATTTATTGTTGTGTGGGATAAAAACACTGCGAATATGTATTTATTGTGTGAGTCCATGATATCGTGTGTGTTTGTATGTTGCAAGAATTCGTATCTATCTTTCTTCCTTACACACGAATGGGTAATAATTAATGAGAACAATCGTTAGGGACGGACGGACGGACGGACGGACGGACAGACTGACGGACGGACGGACACCGGACGGACGGGCGGACGGACACCGGACGGACGGACGGACGGATGGACGGACAGACAGAGGGACAGACGGACGGACGGACATACGGACGCACGGACGGGCGGACAGATGGACGCACGGACGGACGGACGGACGGACGGACGGACAGACAGACAGACAGACAGACAGACGGACGGACGGACGGACCGACGGACGGATGGACACCGGACGGACGGACGGATGGATGGACAGACGGACGGACGGACGGATGGATGGACAGACGGACGGACGGACGGACACCGGACGGACGGACGGACAGACGGATGGATGGACAGACGGACGGACGGACGGACGGACAGACGGACGGACAGACAACAACTTTTCCAGCAACGCGTCGTTGCTAGGCTTCTGTCTGATTCGGCGCGTTTTCAATACAAGTGTAATTTTGTCAATGCCTTAACACGCCGCGAGGTGGCGAGCTTAGCCCAAGCGTCCTAAAGTCCCTCCATCTTTAAAAAAGTAGCGAAATGTCTTGATCCAGCCGCCGTGCCCTTTCCTCCGCGATCCAGGCGACACGTGACCTTTCCGCCTTCGCGCCTCGCCCAAAGGTCCAGCTCCTTCGGTGGCAGCGCTTTGCAGTGGAGAGGTACGGATGACTGCGTTTCCAAGCGTGGAGTTGGACAATTTTAGCAAGTAGGCAATACTTCACGCGCCTCTTTCGCATTTTTGTTGCAATCTAGAAGCGTTTATGTACTTAAGTTGAGTGGACGCGGGTAATCTGTGTTTCAATTGAATGTTTGGATCGACGTGACGGGCTAGTATGCCGGGTCACAACGCTTTCGGTTGCCTCGCCGCGTGGTGGACGGAAAAAAGTTTTTTCTAACACTAAAGTGTTTTATGCCGGGGTCCACCACTGCCCGACTGACGTATTTCCGTCACAGATATGACGTTGTAAAATATAAACTATCAGATTGCAAAGAAAAAAAATCTAGAAGAAAAATTTTCGTAGCCGGACATCGAACCGACGACCTCTCGCTCCGCAGCAGCGCTGCGCGAAACCACTATGCCACAGAGCGTACATTCTCTAACGCACTGACGGCGAGCTATTTATATACACCATATATTGTTGGCGGTCCTCAGAGCTCCACGACTTCAGCGCGTTTTCGTCATCACTAGCGAGATGGCGCGAAGGTGGCGCGGAGGGCGCGCTCTAAAAGTCGTCGCCCCTCTCGTTGCTAACTCGTTGCGATGTGTGCGCGCCTCCACTAGGCTTGGTCGCTCGTGCGCGCGCGCTTATCTCGTGATTGCGGCGCTTCGTACGTGTTGTGCTTCCACCGCAAGTTTTTTCGAAGCTACAGTGGCTAAAGGGTGCACAAAGATCACTTCGCTCGCCGCAGCGGCCGTGTTTACGACAGGAGCGTGCTGCTCACACACGAAGTAACAATTGGGACAGTTGTTCGCGCTCGTCCTGTGTATACTTGTGCGTTCGTTTCGCGCGTGTTTCTTTTTATTTGAGCAGTGCGGTTTAAGTGTCGAGCTGTGACAGTTGTTAGTCCGCGCTCGTCCTGTGTATGCTCATTTCGTGCGCCCTTTCTGCTTGAGGTGCGCGCTGCAAGTTTCGAGCTGCTTGCATTTCTTCGCGTGACATTACAATTTGTTCCTCTAGCATTCATTTCTTCGTCCTTGTGGCGAAACAATGCACAATAAACGCTCAACTACATGTGTGAAGACCCGTTGCACTTTCGTGTTATACCGATTCCTATGACAGAGTGATCAACTACGTTTTACAGCGAAAACTGTTATGAGATCACAACAAGGGTCTTTTCTGCGCCGTAGTTGTCCGCCGCCGCTGCCGTAAGCAATATCGCACGAAATAAGAAAAAGAACTAAATAAATAAAAAACATTTATGACAGAATGGGAATCGAACCCGGGTCTTCTGCGTGGCACACCAGCACTCTACCACTGAGGTTCGCCACTGCTTGAACCTGCGGTGCAAACTGACCCTATGCAGGCTTCATGTCAGGTAAGAAATCGCGTAACATGTGTTGTAAAGCGTTTTAGAACAGTAAAGTAAGACCCAGGCGTCACACAATGCGAATTGCGTAACGAGTGGGTTGTTCAATGCTCCAACGCATTACAAAAGCCTCAGGCAAAATTCTTCATCGTCGTCATCCACAGCATCAAGAAAGTGCACATAATGCGTTACAAGAGTGTAGCGTGTACCGCGCTTTTCGGAAGAGTGACGAAGAATGGCATAGTAGACGCTTCCCCACTACACAAAAAATTATGATGATTTATGGCGTTGTGTGCACCATGCAAGTGCGCTTGTAGTAGTTGCCCCAAGAGTGTTTAAAAAAGGCTCTAGAAAGGCCGCTCTCCCAGATTTCGCTGTGGTTGTGCTGCGCGTTCCGCGCAGGCCTGGCGTTTTTTTTTTCTTCTGTTCCTCGCGGTGACAAAAAATATATGCCGAAGGTATGGCCCCACAAAAACAGTCGCAAGAAATTTTGCCCACAGAAAACACCCGGCTATGCGAAGTAAGTGATCTTGTAATGTTTAGAACTTCAAGCAGCCTTTCGCCAAGCTGCGAGCTTTTGTATGTGCATATACGTGAGCATTATCTCAGCGATGCTATTATTGTTTCGACATTCTTATGCCTTAGATTTGTGCGCAGTAGACAATGCAGAGTCACGCCCGTATCTATAGCATTAAATAGCTCGGAATCCAATACAACTGGCCTTGTTTTTCTCCCACGGGGTGGCTCCAGCACTAAAAGCTCAGAAGGAAAGGACCATTTGGGATTAGTTTTTTGCTACACTTTGCCGTGTTTTGCCACACTGCTGTGCGCGAGATCGGTTAAGGCTTCTTCGTTGAAGCATTCCGCGTGATCTTTTCTCTGGAGCACCATAATGCTTTTGGTGAGTTCGAGTGAGTAATACTGCATGACCCTGGGAGGAAAAAACTGAAACCATATATATGCCGCACCGAGAATCTTTGCTTATTTTCCGAGGCAGAAGGAACGGAAGTCACTCTGCAAACGAATCAGGGGGGATCAGTGCTCACAACAAACCTTCCCAAGAAAAACTTTGTTATGAATTCATGCAATACAATCAAATTTTTGAATAAGTGCTATTTTATACTCTTGCATCTCGACAAAAAGTCACCTAACTCAGCTTTTCTGGTTGTGGTCTGGTCTTAGAGCCTGTAGGTGCATGTATACCTCAAATTTACTTGAAATCGCCTTAGGTAACAATAATGAGAATGCGCTAGGTGATCCATATTTTCCTTGGCAACATTGTCTGTTCTCATTAACTTCGTGTATAGCAAAGAAAAACAAGCGCGTAAATTTCCACTTCTTTCCTTCATTAGTTACCATCGCAACATACCTTTATATCTTCGGGACACGGAAGCTAGGGGGTAGTAAAAGGGGGGACTGCTTTGGGTATATCTACGTCTTTAAAAAGGTTAAACATTAAAATGGGCGATACCCTACTGGGCATGCTATATTTCCTAGATCTTGAAAGGTACTCTGGTTGCTGGTATTTCACGCATGCAGTGCAACGTTTTCTCCTAGGTAAGCGTATTAGAGTACTTTATAAACAAAGTAAGCGTAGTTAACAATATCGTGTAATCGTGGGAATACTTCTGAATGCTGAAAGACGGAATGCTACCACTAACAGCGCATGTTTTGCAATGCACACTACGCCACGTGACCCATGAGGTTCCCGAAAGTATCAGTAAGCTGACAACCTGCCTTTATTTTTCCAACTAGAAAACAAGCGGTACATCTACTTCAAGTTACGCTGAATTTCAAAACACGCAAAGAACGAAAATATAAATGTCCTGCATGACAGCTGCTGTGGGCAACTGCCCAGAAGCTGCTTCGGAATAGTAAGCATTTTATTTCAACGCTTAGCGTACTCCGGGATCGTTAGTTGTTGTCCTTGTCGTTTGAAATTTGCTGAGCCGGTTACGCCACAAATGACAATAATTAACCGGTTCAAACGCGCACTGAGAGTGGTTTCAGGCGTGCGTAGAATGCACACGAGCGAGCGGAGCGTCGTCTGCGACCGTTGCTACGTTAACGCTGCCACGTTAAACGGTGCTGTAGCTGCCGAGCAGCAATGGACATTGCGCAAGCTCTCTTATATCAGAGTACAGTAAAAATTCAACTACTTCTGTAAGGACACGCTTTACTTTCGTGCTATACCGATTGCTATGACAGAGGGAACAACCTTTTTTTGCGTTGTGATAAGGGACTGTCAACAGCTCTTATAGAGAAGCCAATTTTTAGTGGCAATTGCACGCAAACAATGCTCTACGCTGTTTTTGTGAGGACACTACGTCATACATGAAACGAGTTCGCTTTAAGGACGCTTTGTCTTGAAGAATATGTCATACGCTTGAGCTTCCATTTCTATTCCCTCCTTCATAACGAGCAGGCAGACTCAGGCGTGGATCCAGAGGGATGTCCTGATTACGACTTCCTCTAGGAGGTCGTAATCCTGTTGTCCTAACACCCCCCAGCCTGCTCTGTCAGATTTCAGCATGGACCCTCGCTGACAGGGTGATTGTCCTATTGTAGAATACGGGGTTCATCCGGGAAAATATGACACTGGGTCAAGCAAAAATCATTTATTAAACCAACAGGGAAACACGAAGAAGCTTAGAAGGCCTTACATCTGGTTTCCAAGAACTGGGCAGCAAAGGCACACCATAGTGCTCCGTAATATTGTCAACGCTCTTTAATCTCATCCTGTTCGGGCTACCGAAGGAGCTAGACAAAATCCCACCAATGAATCACTCTACAAACACCACAATCACAGCACGATATCACAATACGGGTCAGTGATGGGAACGACGGCTACATAGAACAGATACTCCAGGAGGCAGTAGGAACAGTTGAGCGATACCTGGAAGGTACAGAAATCAGATGCTCACTGGAGAAATCTTAGCATCTTCTCTACAGAACAGCAATCAAAGAAAGACCACCCAAGTCACTGGAAAACAAGTGGCGACACGAGCAAATTAAGATTAATACGCTTGAAGGCACAACCATACCCATAGTGCCGAAAATACATCGACTCGGATTAGTCGTCGAGGCTGACGGCACCAACAGAGAGACCGTAAGCTTGTTAAATGCAAACTCGCGAGCGCGATGAGACTCATTCGCAGGGTCACAAATAAACACCTAGGCATGAAAGAAGTCCACACCATCCGACTAAGACAAACCTTAGTAATAAGCCACCTAGCGTATGTAGAGGCGTACCACATGCCTACAGTTACAAACAAATCCCTGCCCAAGCCCTGCGCACTTCCACAGGAGCTATCCTCACCTATTCCCGGACACAAATGCAAACTATGCAAAACATAAAGGGCTTTGTATAGACATACACTGTGGGAATGTCCCAACCTATCAACAAGTTCTCCTGAGGCCCCCAGAGAGCAGTATTAGAGAAGCCAGTGGGGCTAGTTGGGGCGTGTTGAATGCAGAGATAACTAATTAGCGCAAAAAAAGAGCAATGTGAAGACAACAGACAGGACGAGCGTCTTTACCTTGCTCGTTGTTTTTTGCGCTAAATAGTTATGCCTTCCTGGAGCGATGGTGGCTGGCGCTGTTCAACCCGGAGGTCGAAGACCAAAAATGGGCTGTCCAGCAGGCCAGGGCGGCTATACAGAGACAAGATTTCCTGGCGTCTAGCTGTATGATCTGGCCCGGACCAGGAACATGCCGGATTTTATAATAATGTTTACTCACACACCCGATCTGTACAAATTATTAAAATTATTCAGAATAGATTCCTTAGACTTCGATACATCGCTTTCAACGCGATTAACACGCCGCAAGCTCCCTGAAATTCAGGTGCTTTTCGAGACTCTTTGGCAGTATGTTGGATGGTGGGAACACCATAGAAACTCTGATTTCTCAGGCTTCTCTTGAGATTTGAGAACAAGAAAGCCAGGCTCACATCAGGGCTCTATCAGGGCTACGTCAGCCCTGATGAGAGCAAAAGGCACACTTCTTCCATTTCCCAAACGACAGACATCTTTCTAGCAGCCAAATGTCTTGGCTTAAAAAAAAAATTACACCATCTCCCGCTAAAGGGAACCATGTGTAGATGTGAAGCAGCGGGCGCTAACGCTTACACTGGCGGCGGCGTTGACGCTGGGGCTCATCGCAGCGTTGCGCAGGAGAGAAAACTGGGGAGGCGCAAGACAGGCAGTGATGGAGCAGTGTTTCCTACTGGAACATGCCAATCGCTGCTAATGGGCAATGAGAGACAGAAGACTCCGACTGGACACAGAGACCCGCACTCCGCTTTTAGTTAACGCGCACGCTGCGAATTTTTATTGTTCAACAACGCACAGGAGAAATCTCCCACCGGCACCACCTTGGAGGTCAAGATCCATTGCCATATATACGGGATGGCCAGTGAACGGTTGTGCAGCGCGAGCAGTCGGTTTTTTCAACCAAGAAACTCGCTAGCAGACGCTGCCTGCGTCGGCGTCGCGAGGCGAGAGAGGGGGATGCGGAGGAGAGGAGAGAGAGGGGGTGACACGCATGCGCAGTGGGGAGTGTGAACGCCGTCGGCAGGGATGCGTAGAGGAGAGAGGGGGGAGCGTAGGAGAGGAGAGAGAAGGGGGACGCGCATGCGCAGGGGGAGTTAGACGCCGCGGGCAAGGATGGAGAGAGGGGGAGTTTAAGAGGGGAGAGAGGAAGGGAGGCGCATGCGCAGTGAGGGTGTGGTTGCCGTGGGGAGGGATGCCTAGAGGAGAGAGAGGGGGAGAGGAGGTTTTTTATTTGTATTTTTTCTTGAACTGTTTGCGCATGCGCAGTAAGGGTGGGCACGCGGCACACCACCACCACCACCACCACCACCACCACCACCACCACCACCACCACCGGATTAAGCTTCGCCATAAGATGCTTCACATCTGAAATCACTAACCAGTTATCTGAGCAACGATATTTCGACGAGTAGGCCGCAACTCACCATAAGTTGCGCGTGTCTAGTAACGCATGTTTAGACTATTGACCACCATGTGAACGGCTGCTGTGACAACCTGAGCTCGTTGCATATCGCCGCCATTCCCGTAATGCCACGACATGTTAGTCATGCAGCCGTTTGGAGGGAATTAATCCCGTTTCGCGCAAGCGTGGTTGGTGCATCATAGCCTTGTACATGTACACAAACTACATGAATCACTCAGCCAAATCGGACAATGGAACGTGCTCGGCGTTTGTGACAAATCTGAGCTCTCCTCACCAAGACAGTCGCTGCCGCTGCTGCACTGAACCATTTCCACCTGCTCTACCAGGGCGCATTTTTCACCTGGGCTCCACCCTAACTATGAACGTTTGCAGAAATTTTTGCAGGGGTTAGCATCCGCAGGTGGAGGGGGGAGGGGGCATTTAACACAGGTAGCCTTTCTTCCAGTGCCGTGACATGGCCGCCAAGATTATTTAATTGTAGTGTGTAATGCGCAAAGCTTACTCGAAATTTTGAAAGCTGTTTTACACCGATATGCGTAACCTGAGGATTTTAATAAAGCGGGGTAGCTTATTGGTACTGCATACAAAGATATTACCAGAAATTTTAGGGGGGGGGGGTGGAGGGCTGCTCCCCCTGGAATTTATTACTGGTAGGAAAAACCACTGCCGGACTGAAGAGGCGCGCGGTAGTTCCAACACCCACATGCCTCTGCAGTCCTTCATGGAAAAACAAAGAAAGTTACACACATAACCTTAAAACGGTTGCCAATTGCTGCTACCTTGCGCAATCTAGCATATGTAGCCACTAGACCAATTGTCTCATATGCGACTACGCATTCAGGCGCGATTTTTCCGTAAACGTGCCAGGTTCGCGCGCAGCATAGTGCAATTAGAAAAAAAAATGCACAGAAAAAAAGATTGACGTTTCAGAGTACCGTTTATGGTTTAAAAAGCAGCGCAAAAAGACGGTACACAAGATGAAGGAGGACACAGGACAAGCGCTGAGTCCTGTGCGCTTGTCCTGTGTCCTCCTTCATCTTGTGTACCGTCTTTTTGCGCTGCTTTTGAAACCATGAAGTTCAACCAACTCGCCCAGTTTTGTACGCTGTTGCAGAGTACCGTGTACTTTACTTTGGGAGAGCTATAAGCCATCCCTGTTGTGCAGCTTGTGCCCGATCTGTTTGTGTGTTTAGAAAAAGTTTATTTCATCGTAGGATCCTACGAACATTTGCGTACAGTGTCTACACAATACGGACAGTAATATAAACGAATGACTAAGCACAATATGAGTGAAACATTTTGACAGAAATGTACAAGCCCACAGGATGTCCCTAACACATGGTAGTAGGGATTAACATACACACTCTTATCACATACCGATTTTCACAGAATATGTGTGAATATGCAAGCAATTATGCACAAAATATGTTATGGCGCAGGCAGCTTAAAAATTTGTATAGTGTATAGTGTTAACATGAAATGCATATATACAAGAACCCACACGCATACGGGGACATGCACACACAGGAATAATAAATACATAAACATTATATACAACAATCAATCACTGTTTCATGACCGGGCTACAAGAATCATGCCAGATAAAAAATCAGCCGCAAACGTCCATCAACTGCCGACAGGAGGCGACACGACCTCTGCCGCAGAAATTCCTCTTCCCCAAGGAAGAACAATTCCTCCGACAAATAGGACATTAGTTCTGAGTACAACCGTTCCAGAATCGGAAACATAACATGGAGAAGGTGACCCGCTGCAGCAGCCTCACACCTGTTACGCCACAAACAAAAAGCCCCCGCTGTAGTTAGAAGGCGTGCGAAGCGATTACGCGAGTAACGACCAGATGTGACAAAACGATTAACTTCTAGGCCACGGAAAGCAGTGTTAATGGTTTTCCGAAATACCCTTGCAATTATACATTGCTATAGCACATGCCGGTTGGACACTTGTAGTGGGCATTTAGGAGAAGTCGAAGAAGGGACAATGCCCCAGCTGTCCAGTTTGTCTTTGTGTTGGGAGTACTCGCTATCCTAGACGCCACATGAAGTCACAGAGATGGCCAGCCAGAAAGGATGCCGTTATTTCGCTCCACGAGACACGATTAGAACGTGCAAGACGGACTGGAAGAGCCAGAGGGAGCAGCAGGGTGACCGTTGTGTGTACAACATGGTTGTCTAGTATGTCTACACTAGGACAAACCTGCTGTGCGTGTCGATGAAATGCTACTGCCATGGAGTAAAATGCAGGCATGCTAAGTAATTGCTTGAAGGATAAAACTGGTGGGCGCACATAAACACGACAAGGACACCGAAAAGACGAACAAGGACGGAAAGTAATTGCGGCGCGGAGTTAAGCTGTGCTCACGATAACAAGTAGTGTATCTTAGGGCCAGAGAAATAGCAAGCAGGAGCGCGCACGGGACACTGATCAACGTGTAACAAGCGAAGCAAAGTCCCAGAGCAAGCAGCCGGCAGCTCAGAGACACGGATTGGAACGCGAACCCGCCGCAGTTGCGTGGATTCCCAAGCGCAACGCGGCACACTAGCTCAGTTAAACCCAACCGAAAAAAAAGAAAAGAAATAAGAAGAAGAAAATGAGCCGAGAAGGGATTGCAATGACTTATAATTATTCGCAAGGGGTGTTGTGTAACCTGAAAAATGTGCCATGTACGGCAGCATGTGATCCGCATGATAACCTTTTGATAGAGCAAAGTACGAAAGGCCACACCTAGCTTAAGTTATTCATAAAAGTGTCCATGCTCGATCTAGTTTTAATTCAAAGTTTGCCTACTAGCGCAACTAAATTTGTTTGCAACATATGGAATAAAAATTACTGCAAAAATAAATAAAGTTTCTGTTCCATCCTTTATACAGTCACCTACAAGACAAAGCAAATGCTTCGAATGGCGTCCTTTAAATGTCTCCTACAAATTCCTCATCGATAATGGGGCAAGTTCAGCCAAAAGAAGCACTAATAGCCATAGCAATCAATCAACGAATGATACCATCGAGTTAGTACAGACTCTAGAGAAAAAAATTGACGGCAGATCCACGAGGTGAATGATGATGAGATTGGGCGAAGCTCCTGGAAGTAATCATCGGTTAAACCGTGAAATTTCTTCCGTTAATTCGCCCGATAAAAATGACGTGAAACGATTGATTAAATGTTTTATCAAACTTTTATTGCTGGTTTCCGTTGTCCTTTCATTATGACCGCTTTGTGGTCGGTGAAATGTAAGCTAAGTGGTTCTTGCACTGGTTGCAGCGGCATCCTTATCCATACGAGCACACACCGACGGCAACGAGCATCGTCAACTACAAACCTGTATCGCGATATGGTTTTGATTATAAAACCATTGCTTTAGAAAACACCTGGCGTCTTTCGTTAAGCAGCTGGCGTCTTTTTGTTTTGCTTTAGAAACATCTGGCGTCTTTTCGTTTTGCTTTTAGAAAACATCTGGCGTCTTTCGTTGGTTTATTTCATCAATCAACGGCGTATTGGACAAAATTTTTATTGTTTAATCACGCACAGGAGAAATCTCACCAGGCACTACCTTGGAGGTAAACAATGGCTGCTACTGGGAATGAGAGACAGCAGAAGTCGGCTTTTTTTTTAACGTTTCCTACTGGAACATGCCAATGGCTGCTAATGGGGAATGAGAGACAGAATAATTCGGCTTTTAGTTAACGCGCACGCTGCGAATTTTTTATTGTTCAATAACGCACAGGAGAAATCTCCCACCGGCACCACCTTGGAGGTCAAAGCGTAAGACTGGTTACGCACAACGACGATTGACGAACGGGTGCCGCTTTAAGGGAGCTTCGCCCCTAAAAATTACACCATCTCCCGCTAAAGGCAACCATGTGTAGATGCGAAGCAGCGGGCGCTAACGCTTACACTGGCGGCGGCGTTGACACTGGCGCTCATGGCAGCATTGCGCAGGCGAGAAAACTGGGCAGGCGCAAAGCACGCAGTGATGGAGCGGTGTTTCCTACTGGAACATGCCAATCGCTGCTAATGGGCAAAGAGAGACAGAAGACTCCGACTGGACACAGAGACCCGCAGTCCACTTTTAGTTAACCCGCACGCTGCGCATTTATATTGTTCAACAACGCACAGGTGAAATCTCCCACAGGCACCACCTTGGAGGTCAACATCCATTGCCATATATACGGGGTGGCCAGTGAACGGCTGTGCAGCGCGAGCAGTCGGCTTTTTCAACGAAGAAACTCGCTAGCAGACGCTGCCTGCGTCGGCGTCGCGAGGCGAGAGAGGGGGGAGCGTAGGAGAGAGAGGGGGGTGACACGCATGCGCAGTGGGGGGTGTGGACGCCGCGGGCAGGGATGCCTAGAGGAGAGAGGGGGGAGAAAGGGGGGAGCGTAGGAGAGAAGAGAGGGAGGGGACGCGCATGCGCAGTGAGGGTGTGGCCTCCGCGGGGAGGGATGTCTAGAGGAGAGAGAGAGGAGGTTTTTTATTTTTCTTTGAAAGGGTTTGCGCAAGCGCAGTAAGGGCGGTCACGCCGCACAACACCACCGGATTAAGCTTCGCCATAAGATGCTTCACATCTAAAAGATCCACACAGGGTTCATGCATTAGAATGTCCGACCACAACTAGGAGGATAGCAGTTGTTCCTTGTACGAATACAACCGATGAGCGAAGCCCCTTAGAAATGGAACGCACGCGGCGTTCGGCGCGCGCGTCGTTTCACTGTCCAGGCAACGGACCAACCACTGAGTAGACGACAGGGTGAAGCGATGGTTTCGCGCGTTCACCGGTTTGAGGGGAGAGGGCAGAGAATAGAAAGAGGGAGACTAATCTGCCTCTGTTTAGCATGCGTTCGTATTCTCGCACTTTGCGCATCGTACAGACGCAATCGGTGTTCCAGCGCTCATAAAGCTCATTTGTCCTGCCACGTGAGGGGGAGACGCCACAGCTGGCGCTGTGCCAGGGAGCTTGAACGGTGACGGTGACGGCGGGGTGCCGGCCTAATGAGCTTCGCCCCTAAAAAAATTCTGGAGTTGAAGCTCTCGCAACGCCTTGCCAGCAGAAGGGAAGCAGGCTTTTTAGGTTCGAAGCTCCTTAGGCCGGCATCCCGCCATCGCCGTCGCCGATGAAGCTCCCTGGCACGGTGGCATGTCCAAAGACGTTGCACCGTGTGCATCGAGGCGTGGCGCAATCTTTTCTGATGTGACCTGCAAGGCGGCACCTGGAACACACCTTCTGAACTCCTCGATAATCACACATCACGGTAAAACCTTGCACAGACAGGAAATTCGGTATAGGTTTCTTCATCTCAACTCGGGCCACTCGGATGCCGGTGCCGACTCCTGGGCGGCCCTTGAAAGCTGGTTCGTGAAATGTTGGACATTACCGTAGGCCGAAAGAGCTGCAGCGAGGGCTGAATCTCTAAAAGCGGAAAAAGCGGACCCACAGCGGAACTCTGAATACTGACACATGGACGATTTCGGGGCCAACGCTGATAAGAGGTACCGATGCGCCATTCAGCAGAATAGTGGCCCGGCTCTTGAGCTTTGAGGCTGCACTGTCGTTTGCGGCAGCTGCGCCGAACTTTACTCCTCCCATATGCTGGAGGGACTTGACACCGGATGGTCCGGTCACTGCTTCGAGAGCG
Organism: Rhipicephalus appendiculatus; assembly: GCA_030522465.1. NCBI lineage: Eukaryota > Metazoa > Arthropoda > Arachnida > Ixodida > Ixodidae > Rhipicephalus > Rhipicephalus appendiculatus. Next base: position 21,329 of record JALIZH010011567.1, read on the forward strand.
TCGATTACGTCATCAACAGTGCTACCCTCAGGCGCACTAAGAGTGAAACAGTGCGCCTTGGGCGGCGGTGCGGCGAAGCCATCAGGTGGGAAGGCCGAGCCCTGGCACCCACGGCGAAACGCTGTGGAGCCCGGGCGGTTGATCTGGACGAACTCCTAGACGGGGCCGGGGGCTGTATCCAGGCGGTCCTCCTCGAAGCTTGTAGATATTGGTCGCAATCGGGCAGCTAGCTGGCTGGCTGGCTGTCCTTCTGTCTGTCTGTCTGTTTGTCCGTGACCCGATTCAGCTAGCTAAAGGGCCAAAGTTGAACTAATTTCTGAACGCCCATCCATATTGAACTGGTGTTTTCGTCCATACTTGTGAACATATTCGATCAAAAAGCAAATATTACGCATACATGAGGCGCAACATCAATATGTAAGTATCAGGTCGTGTGTTCTTTTATTAGAAAATACACAAATAGTGATTCTAAAGACCCCAGTGTCTTTTAGGCTGTGCTGAAAATGCGAAGCTGTGCATGAATTGCGACGCTTTGCACGAAAAAGCGCTTTGCCGACGATAAAGTCAAGCCGCTGGCAGTGGCCCTTGGTTCAGCACAAGCTCATGTTTTTCAGTGGCGTCCATTTCTCGCGCAGCGCCACCTCTATTTTATCAATGCCAGCCAGATGCGGCCAATTCAACGTAGAGTAAGCGCTGTCTGAGGAAAGCAAAAACATATAGGAGTACGGCCGGCACAAGACTATCGTCTTTCGACGACATTTGCAGCGAAGCATGCAGATACGCGGCCAATTTTTCCCCACAAAGATCTCTGAAACATCTCTTTTCTGCTGGTGCCCGCTTGGACATCATGGGCCTTTGATCTGTTAGTGTAAATGCTATGTTAATTATAAAATAAAAGATTGTCGTTCCCGACGAATGCAACATATCCAGATGAGTATTGGTGGCTAGATGTCCAATAAAACTTGCCGGCACATCGAGGCTTACTAAGGAAAACTAGTAACGCAAAGACACACTTGGAGAAGTATCCGACCCGAAAATCTGCCATATGAAATTTGTCGCGCGTGCGAGAGAAACGCTCCATTTCCGACGCCGAAGGCCGACAGTTTATCATGCCCCTACTAAGTTGTCGGCTGCAGCCGCCTTATTAGTGTTATGTCATGGTATATCAATGCGACACATTGCCAAATACAGCTGTGGCAGCTTACAAAACCCTATAGCACGCCGCCCAGTGTCACACAATGTGAATTCCCCGCGTAGTTTAGCGAAATTAGGAAAAAAAAGTTTAGATAAAAGATAGTACAAACCAGGTAGTTTGCAAGCAATTTATTCTATTCAGAGTCGTAAGACTTCGCTCTTGCCCTTTTCTCATCTCTTGTTTCGAGTGTAAAATACCTTCTCGTTCGCAAGACACGCCAAGCGCTCGTCAACTCCGTGCGTTGTGACGCACCGGGATCGACAACCGCCGCAAGCCCTGTTCCGGCAACATCCTGGTTCGCGCGTATGACTATACCTCAAACCACTACACGTAGTAAGTACGTGGTACGTGCGCGACGTCGCTCGCTTAGGTCATCATCAGGTGACGAGGGGCCCGCCGCGTTCTACGACTGTTACGCGTGGGCGCCGCATGTACTCCAGCGTGGTGACGTTGCGTCTGGCGTGCCGTCTGCAACGTAGCGCGGCCACGTCACGAAGACACCAGCTGCGAGCACGTGGCGGGAATGCGGAACGGCGCCCGGTTCGTGATTCATGTAACGTGTATGGAGCATGCCTTCGGTTTGCGCAGCTGGTGTACGGCGAACAGCGACTGGGCTTTGCCGGGAATCCCCACAGCCGATGCCACACTATAAGATGCGGCCACATTATTAGAAGGGAGAAGAACAGGATAAATGGAGGATTGAAGCGTTGAATAATCTGGACCAGAGGGCGTCGCTGGAGCCGACGTTTGGACAAACGGTCCTGCCTTCTTCAAGGCAGCAGTAGCGGCCTTGAAGAAGACAAGACAGCTTGTCAAAACGTTGGCTCTAACGACACCCTGTGGTCCAGAATATGCTACCATACTCTTAGAACATGGGAGAATTGCCGATAACCACCCTCGGCCTCGGCCACATCGATACCAATCAGTGACGAGGGCACTTTGAATGTCCCTGAATGTGCGAAGGCTTTACAGGCAAGCACAGTGAGTGGCCAGGATGGGACGTTAGATGAAAATTTGCGACGAATGTTCATGTACGCGGCGTGCAGTGAGAGCGGCTACCGATGTGGTAGCTGCTACTGTGTTTTGGTGCCGCCGGGAAGGCTTGTGTGTCTTTTTACTAATAAATGCTTTTTAGCTTGCCAAGCTGTCTACGAGCTACTTCTCTTTGCAACGTACAAGAACCCGTACTAACATTTTTTCTCCCATCACTCGCTTTGCACTCATCAGCATTAGAATTTGGATATGCGACGAACTGCTTTTGCAATTTCTTAGGGTTAAGTTCGGACTGCGAGCCAGGAAAAAATGGAGGACGCTTGAGCTTCGCCTTCGAGAGTAGATAGTGACACGTAATCGGGCCTCATGCACATCGCCTTCTGAGCTGCTAGCCTGCTTCGGTTCTCGTTACATGCCTCAACCATGCCGTCAGGAAACGAATGAGTGTGCACGTAGCACTGGCCATTTCAAAGTATGATTGAATACCTATTGCCAGCACAGTTGTTAAAGGGGCCCTGCAACATGTTTTGAGCATGGCCAGAAAACACTGTAGTCGAGGCTGCCGAGAACACGCGAGCCAAATATTATCGCGCAGCCCGCGGCCTGGAATTTACAATAAATTTTCAAAGTCAACTAAAATTCGCTTTCTCATCTCTCGACAAACGATGCTACATACTCAAAAATCACTGCGTCGCAGCGTCATAGGCCCAGGTATCGCGCTATTGGCTGATTTGAGCATGGCGCTCTCGGGAGTTACTGGGGACGCAGCAGGAAGCCGTCGCTTGTCCACGAGTGCTTGCGCGATCGCACTGAAAAGCCGCGCGTTCGAAAAAAAGATAGAAAGAGTGCTCAAGGTCACGAGGCGCCCGTGACGAGCCCCCGTGCCACCACTCCCTGCTTAGCTTCCAGCGCTTTCGCCGGGACGACAGAAGAGAGAAGGCGATTGCAGCGTGCGAGAAGTCTTTGTAACTCCGCTCATAGTGGACGGATTCTAAAAATTTTTTGCGGTGGTCAATTCGTGAGGCAATAAGCTTCTTTAGTGAATCCATTCCATGGCTACTGAAAAATGTGTTGCAGGACCCCTTTAAGTGCCCACTACGGCCTAATTATTCCTTTTGCGAATCAATGAAGGGCCCACTACGCGTCCGCAGGGCAACACGCGAACCTACGCAGCTGTTCACTTTGTTGATGGTTTTGCTGCTGATGATGATTAAATATGTCTGAGCGCTTTGTAATGGGTGGGCCTTTGAAACACCCACTCGTTGCTCAATTCACATCTTTTGACGCCTGGCGCGATTATACGCTTCTGCCACGCAATATATGATGCGTTAAGGAGACTCCTTCGGCTACATGTTATTCATATAGCGTTTTTTTTTTCAAAGCAGTTTCAAAAAAATATAGTGGTTCTGTGCTAGAACACATCATTGCCACGCAGACGGCATGGGTTCCATCCTCCCTCAGAACCGGAAATTTAAATTCTTATTTTATTTGCATCTTTCTCGATTTTTCGGTCCCGCGCAAGATGGTGATTTTTCGCTCACAACCAACGACGCCGACGCCGACTTTGGAATTTCTGTGAAACGAGCTCCTTAACGCCATCGCGTTAACATTACAAGCTCAGACTTCATCACTGCATTTTAAATGTTGGGAAAGTGATTACAATCTGTGCTTCAATCGAAGCAAGTGTGGTGTTCAGCACATTCCTGGAGTACTTTTTAACGCGATAGCGTTAAAGAGCTCGTTTCGCAGAAATTCCGGCGTCGGCGTCGGCGTCGGTGTCGGCGTCGTTTGTTGTGAGCGAAAAATCATCATCTTGTCCGTGACCGAAAAATCATCATCTTGTCCGTGACCGAAAAATCGAGAAAGATGCAAATAAAATAAATAATAAAACTTTTCGGGTCCGCGTGAGGATCGAACCCGGGTCGTCTGCGTGGCAAGCAGGTGTTCTACCACACAGCCATGCCTCTGGTTGGAAATACTGTGAAAATAACTTCCTCTGCTTGGAAATGCAGTGAAAATAACTTGCATGCTTCGCAAACGCAAGCTTCCTTTATATAGGCGTCGCAATATAACATGTAATATCCCAGGAATATTGCGTGGTACAAGCGTACATTGCCATCGGGCGTCAGAATGTGACTATCATAACGATTTCATAGTTTAAAGCCAGCCACCCATTACAAACGGCACACACCTTACTGCGCGTATTCCCTTAACACCACGTAGTGGGTGCATTGCAAGTTCGAAAACATTTCCCACATTTGCCGCGCATAATTGCTCCTTGTTTAAAGCATACTACCCATTACATAGTATGCACTAAGTGATTCAAGTAGGCACTAGGGACGGGATATCGCTATCGCGTCCAACTCTTAAAGGCGAAGCTTAAGGGTCCCCCCAATTTTTTTATTGTCGCCACAAGGCCGCTCCTTGACGTAGTTTTAAGAAAATTTAAGCTAGACATGATAAAAAAGTTTCCTTTTAGGGATAGCGCAAGAAACTTTGTTATCGTGCACAGAATGATTGCTGAAGCTTGGAGTCTATCTTTGAATATCCGTAATTCTTATTTCGATGGGTTTATGTAGTATTTATTCAAGTTTTTGCCACAAGTGATTTGCGTTTATTCATGTAAATAAAAATTTCAGTTTTTTTCATGCGCGCGTCTGCTTTTGGCTGCTTTCACTGCCTTTGGCATAAGTTGGCTACTTTTTGGCTAGATGTTCCAAATCTTTGGCTACTTTTTCCTTGATTTGACCAGGCAACCCTGGTCACAATGCTGTCACAGATATTGGCGATCTGTGACATCACTGGATGCCGTCATCACATGATGATAATTTTAGGGGCGAAGCTCCTTAGGGTGTGGGTCTGTCCCTCCTCTGTAGTAGTAGTAGTAGTAGTAGTAGTAGTAGTAGTAGTAGGTAGGTACGTTGCCAAGTATAGTGGAGTGTACCCACTCCACGTGATAAAGATGACGATGACGCAGTATAGTGGAATGTACCCACTACACGTGATAACGATGAAGTTTAAGCGCGTTCCAGTATAGTGGAATGTACCCACTACACGTGATAACGATGACGATGACGCTTCCCACCAGTGGAATGTACCCACTACAGGTGATAACGATGAAGTAAAAGCGCGTTCCAGTATGGTGGAATGTACCCACTACACGTGATAACGATGACGCTTCCAGACCATTCCAGAAAGCACGTTCCAGACCACGCATTCTCTTTCTGCCATGGATGAAAACGATTGAGCTTCGCCCACTCATCATCATTCACATCGTGGATATGGCGTGATTTTTTTTCCCGTAACTCGTGTTGATGCCGACAATCAGTTTTCATGTTTGATGAGGCATGTAAGGATTTCATCTCAGTAATTCGAACTGACCACCGTCGCGGAAAGCGCAGCCCAGTCACAGGAGGTAATCGCAGATGCCTGCTTTGGCGCCTTTTTTAGGGGAAACATTTGCACGTTTGTGACACCAGATATCCCTTGGTCCGCACCCGTCGTCACGTTTTGGCCACCGAAAATCATGGCACGAGCCTGGATGGATGAATGGATGCTATGAGCGTCCGCTTTTAACGGGGTGGTTACAGGTGTGCCACCAGGCTCGACAAATAAATAAAAAAGCATTGCGTCTTCCTCTCTCTTTTTCTTAAGTCCTAAATAGACAACTAAGACCTAATGCCTTAAATGTCTATTTCCATTAAATCTATCTATAGCCATCGCGCGCCACCTATACGCGGAGAGGGCCTATTCCGACGGCGTGCTTGTACTGTACTACGAAAATAGATGCGCAAAATTTTGTAGTATAGTAAAGGAATGCTTCAATGGCTTAGTCACGGGAAAAAATATCTGTGCACAAAGAATTTTCGTCCACCTTAACCTGCATAATTACGCAACAATTGCGCGCGCTTACGTGAGGGTGTTCCAAGATTAGCCTCACTCTTTGAGGAGTCCAATAACCAGAAACGCAGCTGCAGTTGAAGAGAGAAAGGAGCAAAAATTCTTTTCAAGACAAGGTTTATAAGTCATCACTTTTTTAGCAACTATTATGTGGCAGATGTAATTAAAGGTCGCACGCTTAGACACACTACAAAAATACTTTCTATCGCTCTACGAGCTTCAAGCAATGCTACTTTACTCTTTGTTGCGCGTACATTTTATGCACAAAATGTCTTCCCTGTCATGGTAATGTTTGTGTGTCACATTGTCGTGAACTTTCGAAAACTACAGGCAATGAAATGGGTCCCTCCGTGTTGAACATGCTCAGTATTTTTTTTGCCCCGTAAATCACGTAGTTAAAAAAGAAAACAAACTTTCTTTTCTGACAGCTGGATGGTATGCGTAGAAAATATAAAATACTCAATCAAATGTAAAATATTCACTTTCGCATCCGTTACTCTCGTGGAATCACCCGTTTGCGATAAACATGGTCAGGAGACTAAGTGCTGTTTTGCCTGTCGGGTAGCTACCTGTAACCACGGTTTGCCGTAACCACAACTGGCTGAACCGCGGTTGATTGTGTGACAGCGGTAGTGGAGTAAATCATGCGGGGAGGGGGGGGGAAAGGGTTACCGTTTCCTGACCTTTCTTGTGCTCAGGCTTGGGGGGACACCCCTTGCAAGTGTGCTCTCTTGAAATTTTTCTTTCGGACATCACATATTTGAATGGCTAGACAGTAAAATATGCCAGTTCAACTTTTTTTAATGTTGATCTCGTCTGGTATCGAGCGAACAATCGATGGTCTTCCTGATCCGATGAGCTCGTCGAAGTACGACAACGTAAAAGCGCACAGCTTCATTTTCAACATCGCGCACAGCAACAGATGACGAGCCCACAACACCCCGCGCTGCAGCACGTGAACTGCTGAAGGTACCCAGGGAAGTACCCAGATATCGCGGGAGAGGGCGACAACGGCGAAAGTCACGTCACATGAACACTATGTATACCGAATAATAAACGTAAGATTTATTGATATATCGGTGAACACGCACTCTCGTGGTCATATGATCCAATTTGGAGCAAAAGCGTGGTGGTATTAAAAACATGAAAAGGCACTATTTCCGAAGGACGTTGCCCATGAATAAAAAGAAAAACACAGTTCGCCGCGGTGGTGTAGAGGTTACGGTGTTCGACTGCTAACCCGAAGGTCGCGGGTTCGATCTCCCAGCGGCGGTCGCATTTCGATGGAGGGGAATTGGTAGATCTTAACAAAACACGTTGCGGGGCTAGTTGGTGATACATTCTTATTTAAAAATTGTAGCGCTACATTAGACGAGGACAAGAAGACAGCGCCCGTCCTGTCATGTTCTTTTCTTCTTGTCCTCGTCTAATGTAGCGCTACAATTTTTAAATAGGAATTGGTAGAGGCCCGTGTACTGTGTGATGTCAGTGCACGCTAAAGAAAACCGGATGGTCGATACTTCCCGAGCCCTCCACTACGGCGTCCCTCATAATCATATCTTGTTTTTGGGAAATTAAAGCCCAGATATTAAAACGAGAGACGTATTATGCCGAAAAACGAATTATGCAGAATCGTGTCCTCGTGATTTCACTGTACACTTGTGTGCTTCCTTTTCATCAATGAAACTCAGTTGTGAGTCAGCACTTGTTTGCCTACTTCCTTTCGTCTTTCTCTATTCTGTGCGCGCTGAAATCATCCCATAATGAATTTCTTACGGCAAATTGAACCACAGCTACCCGAGACTTCAGAGGCACTGGTGTAACCATGGCGGAGGACGGTTAGGGGTTCAAACCAGCCTCGATAGTTTCTACTTTTGCGCGTGAAATTTTGCATACAGACACTCATACAAACACACGCACTAACCTACAACAAGTGCTGTTACCTCCCGCAAAAAATTTTGGCTACGCTACTCTTCAGAGCGGAAGCTTACTGCGTCATGGTTTGAAGACCGAAAGCCTCGAACGCCTTGTCATGGTTCGTGTTTGCTGGCTGCGAGCCACCGACCTTGCACTTTTATGTTTACACCCTCCGTAAGCCATGCCTACGCTTTAAGGGCGGGCTGACTCAGATCGCACCTGATAGACACGTTCACGCAAGCCGCACGAGCTGTACCTCATCTTTTTCCGGGTTCAAGAGGACTCCTCAGAAGACAGATTTAGCGCAGCACACGTCATGAAGGCCCTGCGACATGCATACGCTATAGCCCTGACGTTTAACGATGGTGCGCTGTTTTGATAGAGAGAGAGAGAGAAAATGCAGAAGGGAAGACAAGAATACAAACCCAGAGGAACTGACGTTTGTTACCCTTCACTTGAAGAAAAGTAAGGCGAATGAAGAGATGAGGAACAGATATTTCGAATCACGTGTAGAACTACAGCTTTCTAGCAGCAACGCAGACTTCGATGAGAAAATACGCGCAAGACAATCAAGTCATTACTTTGTGCTGCAATTAGAGCGGAGGAAAGGAAAAACGGAAGGACAGGGAGGTTAGCCAGTTATCAAATCGGCTAGCTACCCTGTGGCGAGGGAGGGGGTAACTGGAATAAAAGGTGATGGAAAAGACATGTTACAAAAAAGAAAAAAAAAGAGGACGATAATGCGATAAACAGCGCTGCTTAAAATCGGTCTCTGAGACCAGTTGTCCGCTAGAAATGCAACAACGCTCTCAGAGCCTTCCGTGCTGAGTGAGGTCTCAACCATAGCCATAAGACCCTTTCTTCCAAGAATTATGTCCTTAGGTTGTATATAAAGAAAGCAAACCCTCGAGCAATTCTCCTTCCTTCGTACATGAAAGATAGAACGAACCAGATAGTTCGCAAGCAATTTATTCTGTTGGCTGTTGTAAGTCTTTGCTCTTCCCCGATGTTCGTGTGTTATTTCGAGTACAAAATACATTCGAGTTCGCCAGATACGCTAAGCGCACGTCGACGCCTCGCGTTGTCACGCATCGGCCGCGACAACCGCCCCGAGCCACGTTCGGGCAACATCCTGGTTCGTGCGTATGACTATACCTCAAACCACTACACGTAGTAAGTATGTGGTACGTGCGCGACGTCGCCAGCTTAGGTCACCATCAGCTGACGACGGGCGCGCCGCGTGGCTCGACCACGCCCCTCACGTACGCGTGGGCGCCGCACATAGTACAGCTCCTTGACGTCGCGTCTGGCGTGCCGTCTGCTACGTAGCGCGGCTACGTCACGAAGACACCAGCTGCTAGCACGTGGCGGGAATGCGGAACGGCGTCCGGTTTGTGAGTCAGCTAATGTGTAAGCCGCGTTGCTTCAGTTTCATCTGGGCGTTGTACCGACGAGAGAGACTACACGCTTTGCAGGAAAACCCACCAGCTGAGGCCACGGTGAAAGACACACGCCACCATATTCATCGGGCATTAATCTACGCTACAGTATACCTTGACTTGAGGAAGTCGATGGCAGCGCCGTTCTTCGACAGAAGTGTTCGCGGTGCTTCGGACTAACTATGGCCGTTCTTGGGAAGTGCTCCGCTTTCTTTGAAGCAGTGGAATGAAGTTGCGATCTCCGAGTCGATGATCGTCTGAGAAAGTGCAGGGTATTCTTTACGGCTGGACACATTCATGAATGGTGTCATGGATACTTACAGATTGTGTCCCTTCGCAGTGCACCTAAACAGACCGATGATAGCAGCTTCGTCCAGCGAAAAAGTGGCTCAACATTCGGGCGAAAATTTGAAGGAACGCAAACTGTCTCGTCTTAGTGTCAACCAGCAGACATCTTTCGTTCGTTTATTGCGCGCAGCACATCTTTCGGCCTTTTGAGTTGCGGGGCATCATTCTTTTGCACTACATGCCTATAATATTGGAGGGATACACTTGAAAAATCTACATCTTCCGATGCTCCAAAAAGTGTGCTCGTTCGGTGACGTCGCACGAAAGCGTACGCTGATTGGACGAAGTTACGCCACCGTGTCATTTTATTTGTCGGCCCGAAAAACGTGGCGTGCCGGAAGCGCCACACCATGGTCGGTACAATAACAATACGGCATTACAATTAAATAACACACAGTAATTAAAAAAACATATTTTGCAAACCAAGTGGTTTATGTGGATGGTAACTTTACTCCAGGTAGCCGTGGACTTGAGCTGAAAAAGGCTGTCCTGTTCACGAGCTCTCGTTGGTCCTCGCTACTTGGGCTTGTGAACTGTGTCTCCATTAGGCCTCTCTTGGTGACTGAACAGATGTTGTCTGTGACCACTTGATGCATTGGCAGATATACATGCGGCAGATGGTGTTTGGCATGCTGCGAAATTTGCCGTACTTGTTGTGGAATACATGTTGCGGACGTATTATTGAGTGCTGCGGAGTGACCAGGCGAATGAGGTCCATTCGAAGTTGGCGCAAAATATTATATATGTGTTACAATTTCCTGCACTTGCCGAACCACGGGCTCACTTAGACGAATATTCGACAATATCGAACAGCAAGTTCCCGAACCGAATCGACTGCGAATCGATTAGTAATGAGTGTTCCGTTTGTATTCGAAAGGGGCACCTATCAACTTTAACGATTTTATCAGCGAGTAGGGGTTTTCGAATAGGGGCGTTTCCAGGCGTTTCCAGTGAATTAGCGTCGAGGTCACAGCGCATGCGCAAGACTGCAACAGCGTCTGGGATTTGCGTTTCATGTGTTATTTCCCTAATTTAGCGGAAGCCTCAAAACATCTCCCAAACGCTTTGGTCAAACAAGCAGGGCGGTACCTATTGAAGCGATGGCTACCGGCCAAGACCAAACTGACCCAATTTCTGAGCAATGAATGACATCATGAATTACAAAATGGTGGCATAAGCTATCACTTTCTCATATTTCACGCTCACGACAAAGATTGGCCGAAAAATAGGCAATGTTCTCAAGATCAGTTGTGAATATGAGATCTCGTAGGCTTAACGCAGCTAGAGTGGATTGCCTTGGCTGATGACGGAAACAATGTGGACTCACTGGGTCAATTCAAATTACCGGCCATTTCTTTGCCACAACACCTTGCAACTTTTAAGGAATACGTGTACCAAAGGTGATTTTCGGTGTCGGCATTTAATTATTGTTTATCGTAGTTTGCCTATCTGGTGTCGGGGTGCTGCCGGCGCAAGACGAAAGCACTGAGCGTAAAATCCTATTATCTTAGCTCCCGTTTAACCCAAAGCCAGCACACGCGCAGCACTTTGGGGCCCGAAAGTTTCGGTGCCTTCATTCGAAATATCAGTTATGCCCAATTTCTAGGGCCCGTCAACGACTATTACATATATGCAGCAATAAATTTACAATTGCTCTCTCGCCTTCAGTCGGGGTAATATTTGTTAAAGAAAATAAACTTATTCCCCGATCAACTTTTCGGCTTGCTCTTTCGGGGGAAGTGTGCTAATAGAATCCACCCGAGCTATAATCTTTGACTATTTAAGAATGCGAACCAAGTACTGCTCGCCATTATGTGAATGCTTCATGAACAAACCACTATCGTTAGCCTGAGTGTGAGATAATGCTTCTGTAACAGCTAATTTTCACGCGTCCACGACGCGCCAGGTCATGGAAGTGAAATGTGTAGGAGTGTTAACATGCTTAAACAACTTCTGGTAGAAGCTTTAGCCTTGTGGCTGCACTCCACAACATTCAAACGCTTTCAGCTCCCATGTCCAAGACAGGGGCGATGGGAGAAAGATGAGGCTCAAGACGGCGTTCCCGCAACGTTTCAATTTTCCAAGCATATATGTACACCCACCACACACACAAACGCACGCACAAACATACATAAAGGGTGGTTGAACCACTCTCCTTCCTCCAAAATAATTTCTGGCTGCACTGTTGTGCTCCATTAATTGTCCGTAAAATTTCCATTGAGAGCACTGGCGAGGACACGCCATTCGCGCCACTGTAGTGCAGGATCTTGCCTTTCCGGATGTGGCGTGAATGGAGGCGTTACTACGCTTCATCTCTACTCATCAGAAAGAAATGTGAGCGTACGCTATGCAGGCGTCATTCCGGGCACGAGCGTGACCTTTGCCTCATGTAGCGTTTACGGAGAGACCCCTGGGGCTTTTTGAGCAACACTCGTCTCGGCAACATTTCGTGCATCTGTGAATTGCTACACACAACGAGAGAGAGAGAGAGGATGCTTTTTAAGACTGAATCACCCAGCGGCATTCCGCAGGGCTCTACACCACCAACGCTGGCGGTGCCGTGACGTAACGCGTTACGTCGAACTATGTCACGAAGCTTCATCCCACGCGCAGCCGCCTCGACGGCGTAGTGGTAGCGTACCCACTTCGTGATGCCCCGGGGGCTGCTGACGGTTGCCCCGAGAACCAGCCGCGACGCGATGCGGCAGTCAGTGACGTAGTCGAACGGCTGCGGCTGTGACGTCGTCGTTCGTGACGTAGCCTGCCTGGCGAGAGACGCGATTCCATATATGGAATCGCCTTTCTGTAGTATCGCCGTTGTGCAGCCGGATGCTCTCTTCTGCCAAGGCCAACCTTAACTTACCGCCTTGAAACTATAACCACCAGCGCGGTGATGCGCGTTTATGCGCAGGATGCACGTTAAACAACTGCATATGCGATGCTGGTCGGTGAATCACGCTCGCTTTCACGGCGTTTGTACCTCAACGCGCGCCATGCAACAGCTGCCCCTGCTTTCCGGCTCAGGCATCATCTGTGACTCGTACCAAAGGAACTCTGGAGTAGGAATTGGAACTGGCGTCAGGCCTTCGATCTCTTTCAGGTAAAACAAACGAATGCACCATTTTGCTCCCTAAGCTTTAATAGAAACTGGGTACTCTCCTTGGCGGGTATTCGTTGCATATAACGTCTACGGTCCGTTTTATTTCGTTGTGAGCCATTTCTTTCTTAATGCTGTGAATATCTCAGTTCCAGTGGGGTAGTCGGTGAACTGCATGACCATTGTGCGTGTTTATTTATTATTTCTTTTTTTTTAAATTTCTCGCATTTCTTTACTTGATCGGTGAACTTGTCGGCTAGGTGGCTGAACAAAATGATTGCCACGCGCATTTATTGCTTTATTTTGATGTATTCAAGTTTCACCCACAAAAAACTTTAAGCAAATGGCCGGCGCAGGCCACGTCAAAATATTTTGGAAGTATCAACATTATTTTTTTTACGTCATTCCGTTAAGACTAAGCACAGCACGCGAATATTGAACTTTATTCGAGAACTTCTACGAGTATATACCGGCGATAACGATGGATATGGTTCGATGATTGACGTAAAAAAAAACAAAAAACGATTCGTTCCTCCGATGATAATATAACTACAGAGCCGACGACAGTTCTCGCCGCTATTAGTGTTCAGCGTGAATTGCTTGAACCTTGACTTTTCATTTTCCGGGCACAAATTTGCTCAAATAAACAGTTCCGTATTTCGAAGTTTCGCCGTATGCAGCCTTCGTCTCTGTCACGACCGCGTGACAGTATTGCTCTGGAGCAGCGCGAAATGCGAGGACAGAAAAAGACACACGAACCACCGGCCGTCTCGAATTCAGGAAATGTGACGTGTTAGCCAGCAGCACAAACCAACTGACACGTGAAATGATCGAGGCCCACAGAACTGCATTGTTAAAAGATAAATGCGTGAGCACGACATCTGTTTTTCTTAGGAAACATGGAAATCGCGCACCTTTCAGCAGACCAGTCATGCTAACCGTTTTTGTCGTGCCCTCACAGCTCCATGCAATGGTGTTCATTGGATGTATTTCATTCAGTGCTGTACACATTTCTTTATACAGTAGGGGGGTATACCGCAACTCTATCTTCTTTCTGTCTCTCTCTCTCTCTCTCTCTGTATATACATATGTATATATATATATATATATATATATATATATATATATATATATATATATATATATATATATATATATATATATATATATATATATAGAGAGAGAGAGAGAGAGAGAGAGGCATGGAGGGAAATTTACGTCTGCATATCGAGTGTTTCGACAGCCCACTCAAAACGATACACGATTGGAGGCGGTGAGTTACGAAGTCGCTCTCTACCAGGCGCGCCTCACTTGCGTGCAGGCAGGAAAACGCGGGCGCACTCATCATAAGTTTGGCTGTCGGCGCTCTCTGAAAACACCACGCGAAGGAAATCCAGGCCATTTCTGTAAATGCTTTCTAAACGAGGGAAGCTTTACAGTCAAAATAATCATCGTGGGCAAAAAAAAAAAACAACAACAAAAAAACGCAGAATTGCTTACAGTGTCATTTTTTTTCCAGAATATGTACAGCGAGCACACATTGCGTGTAGTTGCCGCGTTGAGTTGTTCCCAAACAAGTTTCTTACATGAAATGCAGGCAATTTTTTAAGGTGAACCATGTGACATACAATGTTACAATGGTCTTTCTGTATATATAAATGGGAGATACCGGAATGAAAAACTTGGAGTTCGCTTGAGCCGCGCTTTCAAGAGTAGATCGCGATAGCGTAATCGGGACCCTTGCGCATCGCCTTCTCAATTGCCAGTCTGGCTTCGGTTCTCGTTGCATGCCTCAACCGAGCCGTAAGCAAACGAATGATTGTGCGCGTACTATTGGCCGTTTCAAACTATTCTAGAATGCCTACTGCAAGTATAGTTGATGAGTGCCCCATAGGCTACAGGTGTTCCTTTTGCGAATCAGCGAAGGGCCCACTACGTGTCTGTATAGGGCAACACGAGAATGTACGCAGCTTCTCACTTTTTTATGCTTTCGCAGCTGATGATTTTTAAATATGTCTGAATGCTTTGTATTGGGTGGGACATTTTAAAACACCCACTGGTCGCGTAATTCACATTTTTTTACGCCTGGCGCGATTCTACGCTTCTGCCACGCAATATTACATTCGTTATGGAGCTACCTCCTACTACATGACAATCGTATAGTGTTTTTTTCCGAAGCAGTTTCAACCAGTTGCGTGTTAATTGCCGCAAATATGCCGCAACGAATTGCCGCACGCATGCCTGGTTTCCGTACTTTCATTGTTTTCCAATCTTTGCAACTGCAGGGCATGTCTTTGCCAACTTGTTTTTGGCTGACAATAGTGCACGAACTACCTCGACACTACCTTCTTCAATCAATGTGACGTGTTATGCATGTATGACATCAAACATGGCACCAAGTTTGTCAGCTGCAAAAGGGATGTCGTATACGATGTTAATTTTCCGGTTTCTATGACAGAGGGATCAGCCATGTTTCCTTTTTTTTTTGCTGTAATTGAGTGCGATGACTCATTACTGCCCTAATTTCTTTCAGGTGGTGAACAAGAATACGCGCAAACGCACTGCACATCTCAAGATATCTTACAGCTCTAACAACACCTGCTCCTAGTGTTCAAATAGCCCCCAGGCTGCTTTGGCTGTGCGCAGTTCACTGGACCGTCAGGCCCTCAGCCAATCAAAGCAGGAACCAACTAAGGGACTTGCGGTAGCAGCCAGTTTTGATCTGCGCAACTTCTGCCCCATTTTAATTCTACTTGATTATTCATACTGGAATTTCACCTGTGCATCCCTTACCACTAAAGTGGTAAGCGATGGACAGACTTGGACACTTCGACGGACACTTCGACAGACGATGTTTTCTGTTCTAACCACACCATTTAACCTAACTGGAATAGAGCCAATTGGCCGTAATGATTATGTGCTGGCTGCACCATTTGACCTGATTGGTTATGCGCTTAGCGCACAATTTAGCCCAATCGACAGACAACCAACTGACCCAATAGCTTATGTGCTGCAGTGTCAGTCGACCAAATTGGGCCTCCAAGCAAGGATGGCTAGAGCGTTTCGTCACTGCGTGACACAACAGTACATACGATGCCAACGTCTCCGCATCCACTGCAGGCCTCACACGCGGGGTGATGTTATCGCATGAACACTTCGTGCGACGGAAATGAACGGCTCCTATCATCTCTGCTTCAGCCGCGTTTGCCCCCGGCGCTTGCGTTCGTTTCCTCGCGAGCATACGACGATGAACATACGACGCGCGAGGCGATGTTCTCGATTCCGACTTAATGCGGAAAATGAAGGTGATGGTAAAAAAACCGCCAGGCCTGCGCAGAAGGCGCAGCACAGCCACAGCGAAAGCTGGGAGAGAGGCCTTTAGCCTTTTTTAACTCTTGGGGCAACTACTACATGTCCACTAGCATGGTACCCACTACGCTATCAATCATCATAATGTTTGTGTAGTGGGGAAGCGTCTACTACGCCATTCTTCGTCATTCTTCAGAAAAGCGCGGTGCCCGATACATTCTTGTAACGAATTATGTGCACTTTGTTGATGCTGTGGCTGACGACGATGAAGAATTATGCCACAGGCTTTTGTAATGGGTTGGAGCATTGAACGACCCACTCGTTACGCAATTCGCATTGTGTGACGCCTGGTTCTTACTTTACTGCTCTAAAACGCTTTACAACACACGTTAACGCGATTCCTTACCCGATATGAAGCCTGCCTAGGGTCAGTTTGCACCGCAGTTGCAAGCAGTGGCGTAGCTCAGTGGTAAAGTGCTGGGCTGCCACGCAGAGGACCCGGGTTCGATTCCCATTCTGCCACAAGTGTTTTTTATTTATTTAGTTTTTTTTCTTATTTCGTGCGATATTGGTTACGGGCAGCGGCGGCGGCGGCGGCGGACAACTACGGCGCAGAAACGACCCTTGGTGTGATCTCATAACAGCTTTCGCTCTAAAATCCGCCCAGAGTGCCCATGCAATTGCTACAACAATAAAACTCGTAACACGAGTATATATTTCTCCCCTCTCCCCGTGACGTACGCCCCCCTTGAGCCGCCTTGAGTTCCCGGTAAAATGCACGCGCACTGCACGTGATTTCGGCGCCTCGCTCGGCTTTCCAAGAAGATCTGCGTGAATGGGAACACTTTCCGTGGCAGCAATGAGGCAAAGGGTAGCGTCAGCTCAGTGATACAGGAGATCCGGAGCGGGTTATAACAGACGACGTCTTCCTCGTCACGGCGAAACGCATTTTGCAGTTTATCACAAAATGCATCTGCAACAAATCTGTGTAGCCTCTGTTGGCGAACACTCAACTTTTTGGGCACTGAGAAAATATACAAAACATATCACCGTACAGTAGAAATATGACATGTCGGGGGTGCAACAGTAGAAATGTGTCCTACAGAAACTTTTGCAGCAGGAATATGTTGCTTTTGGAGCAGGAAAAACCTAGTTTGTCAGAAGTTATGGGGAAAAATTCCTCCCTTTTTTTAAGCACCGAATGCCAAAATCCGAGGAGTGTAAAAAAGAAAGGTTACCTTTAGAACAAAAATAAAAAGACGTAAACCATGCAATATCAGCTAAATCATCCACAGTGCACGCAAGCTCTGACACATCCAAAAAAGCAGTGCGTTGAACCACCCACAATGCAAAGAATTACAAAATACACATCACCATTTGCAGCACTTGTCAAATTAATCATACTCTAATGTGTATCACACTCTAATGTATTGCAATCTCGGCAGAGAACAGCGCTTTGCGATAGGTGGTGATACACTGGAAGTTGTAAAAGAATACGTCTACTTAGGACAGGTAGTAACCGGGGAGCCGAACAATGCAAGTGAAATAACTAGAATAATAGGATGGGATGGAGCACATTCGGCAAGCATTCTGAAAGCATGAATGGTAGTCTACCGCTATCCCTCAAGGGGAAGGTGCATAACAGCTGAGTCTTACCGGTACTTACCTACGGAGCAGAATCCTGGAGGCTTACAAAGAGGATTCAACTTAAATTGAGGACGACGCAGCGAGCGATGAAAAGGAAGATGATAGGTGTAACATTAAGTGACAGGAAGAAAGTAGAGTGGGTCAGGGAACAAACGGGGGTTAAGGATATCATAGCTGAAATCAAGAAGAAGAAATGAACATGGGCCGGACACGTAGCACGTAGGCAGGATAACCGCTAGTCATTAAGGGTAACCGAATGGATTCCAGGAGAAGGCAAACGCGTGAGGGGGAGACAGAAAAGTAGGTGGGCAGATGAGATTAAGAAGTTTGCAGGTATAACGTGGCATTAGAAAGCACAGGACCGGGTTGATTGGCGGAACATAGGAGAGGCCTTTGCCCTGCAGTGGGCGCAGGCTGATAATGATGATGATTGTGAACCTGGTGACGTGGAAATTCGGGAGATTCGTAGAGCAGCTGGCGCCAAATCGCGCAAGTCTGGGCAGCGCTGGTCTGGGTCACAGGAGAGCTGGTGGGCACCCAGCTGGTACTGACTTGGCTAGGCTTTTACACTCTCCCCTGTCTCTTTCCCGCCCCTTGCTATTCTGGACTATACAAGGCTATGCTTGCTCTCTTTTTTTTTATAGATTTTTTTTGTCTCTTTCTCTACTTGTCTACATCTTTCTGATGGAAAATTCGTAAAGAGGGTGTGTGTGCTGGAGCCGAGGTTTCGACAAGCTGACTTGTCTTCTTCAAGGCTGCAAGTGTTGCAGCTTGCAGCCTGACTGAAAGAGTCAGACTGAAAGACTCAGTCTTTTTCTCTTCGTATTCCCTTATTTTCTCTATATTCACAGTAATGGGAGTCCGACACACCATCTACGCCGATGACGTTACGCTATGGGTACCGGGAGGAAGCGACGGATACATTGAGACAACGCTGCAAGAAGCGGTCAACGCCATCGAAGAGCAGCTGGACGGGTCTGGACTCGTCTGCTTTCCGGCCAAGTCAGAGCTGCTGGTGATTCCACCGAAAGGAGCGGGCAGGAAAAGAAAAAATATGGAAGTCAAGTACGAACGTCCCAAGTTCACGATTAAGACGGCGGAAGGACAAGTAATACCGGAGGTCGAGAAAATTCGAGTGCTCGGGCTGCTCATCGAGAGAAACCGAGTCAACGGTGAAACGGTGAACAAGCTCGCGGGCAAAGCGGCTGCGGCAATGAGGCTCATCAAGAGAGTGTCCAACAAAAAAGCGGGGATGAAGGAGGAGAGCATGACTAGGCTCGTTCAATCCTTCGCAATTAGCCACATAACGTACGTGGCCGCCTTCCACAACTGGAGGCCGAGTGAACGTAACAAGATAGACGCTACCATGCGCAAGGCGTATGAGGTGGCACCCGGTCTTCTCGGGAGCACGAGGACCGAAAAATTCATGACGCTGGGAGTCCACAACACGCTGAACGAAATAGCCGAGGCACAGAAAACGGCGCAACTCGAGCGTCTGTCTGAAACGAGAACCTGACGACACATACTGCGGGACCTCGGCCTCGAGCCGAAGGAAGGCAAGCAGCAGAACAACGTACCTATAAGTGATAGCATCAACAGAAAGCTCAGGGTCTGCCTGATCCCGAGGAACATGGACCCCGAGCACAACAAGGAGCGAAGGTTGACGAGGGCCAAGGCTCTCGTAGACCTCCACGCCAGAGAAGAAGGCGCCGTCTACGTGGACGCGGCGGAGTATCAAGGGAGCAGCGGTGCATACGTGGCGGTAGTTGTCGGAGCATCGACGGGTGCAACGAAGACTGCAGCGAGCGTGCGTACTCGAGAAGCGCACCGGGCGGAGGAAGTGGCCATCGCCTTGGCCGTCTCCAACCCCGGATGCACTACGGTGCTGTGTGACTCTAGAACGGCAGTCAAAAACTACGCCAAGGGTAGGTTATGTAGCGAGGCCGCGCGCATACTGCAGCGCAAAGTCGGAGACATCAGACGCAAAAGTGTTGTGCTAATCAAGTGGTTCCCGGCCCACGTGGGCAGTGACGTGTCGGAACGCGGGAACGCGAACCACAACGAGATGGCCAACGCGGCCGCGCGAGGACTAACCAACCGCGCAGCTGCAGATACGGCTGACTCAGAGTGTTGGTCGCGGTACAGTGCCAAGGAAAACATGACCACTTTCAACGAAATAGTGAAATGGTACAGACTGAACAGACTGTGTCGCCACCTCACCCGGGGCTTACCCGCAAGGAGGCAGTGTTGTACAGACAATTACAGACAGCGTCCCTGCTCACCCCGGTGCCAGCTAAGCACGTGTGTCCGAGTGTGTCCGAGAGTGACCTGTGTAGACTGTGTGCGAAAGAGAGAGCTACCGCGGCTCACATCCTTTGGGACTGTAGCGTGAATCCGAGAGAAGCCAGGGAGAAGACGGCGATCCCGCCGCAGCTGGAGGCTGCAACGAGGATGTACGATCAAGACACACAACTCAAGGCCGTCCAGCAGGTCTCGGCAGCTCTAGAGAGGCAGCGACCGAGCGAAACCGAGGAGAAGGGGGCAGCACCCCCAGGAAGGGGGGCGGCGGCCCTCTCGGACTCGCGGAAGTAGCCAGGGAGCAAGACCTCGAGGAGCACAACGCACGAGGCTGACGTAAAGGCCGCGTCGCGATGAAAGCTCGTCCTCCCTGCGTGGATGGAGCCTAATCGTCTCTGCAGGCGTTCTAAATAAAGTTGTTCTCTCTCTCTCTCTTGCTGTTCCTATTTCTTTCTATGTCCTCTCTCTCTCTCTGTAGTCTTTCTCTAGAGGCCTATTTCTTGTCTCTTTCTTTATGTCTCTTTCTCTTTCTTTCTCGCTCTCTGTACTCGTTCTCCCCTTCTCGCCCTCTTTTCCCGTTCCCACCTTATCATTATGCTATAATATACCATACAAGGCTATGATATATCCTCCACTAGCGTGCCCGGATAGTCGAGTCGTTAAACGGACTCTAAACTGAAACAATGAATCGGTTTAGATTGATAAATTCTACTCTGAGAGGTCTAATGTCATTAATTTTACCATCATTTGTTTATTAACAGATGTGCCACGCGTGTCTGGCGGAGAGGGTTTGACGAGGTACGCGACGGCATTGTCACGTTATTCATGTCATGACCAGCGAGTCATATTCGTCAAACCATCTGATCCTCCCATACTAATTTTGATTTACCCCAAGCTAAGGGGTTGATCCCGAGCGCACCAAGGCGTAGGGGGCTAGATAGATAGATAGATAGATAGATAGATAGATAGATAGATAGATAGATAGATAGATAGATAGATAGATAGATAGATAGATAGATAGATAGATAGATAGATAGATAGATAGATAGATAAACACGCTGAAAGCGCGTGCAGTACGCAAAGAAATGCTTCACATTGAAAATATCCGTTGTTAAAGACTGGCGTATGTTTTTACTCCTTGTTTCCCAGGACCGCAGAAATGTCATAGAGCGCTCTGAATGATTGACAGTACTGTTTTACGTGAGCGATCATACTAATACTCGGAATTATATGGTGCATGGACGTGTGTGTAATTACAAAAAAGGTCACAGTTTCGCCACAAGGCGAAGCAATGAATGCGATAGCAATAAATTGGAATGTCAAACGACGAATGGCAAGCAGGTCGAAACGTGCAGCGCGCTGCTCACGCACACGTGACGCACGAAAACAACATGAACAGGACGAGAGCGAACTTAAACATTCACAGCTCCCCACTTAACGCGCTGCTCAAACAAAAACGACGCACGAAACGTATTCACAGGTACCGGCGAGCGCGAACTAACAAGTGTCACAGTTGTTACTTCGCTGTGTTTGAAAAGCGTGCTCTTTTCGCAAACGGGGGGACTGCAGCGAGCGATGTGACCTTCGCGCGCCCGGTAACTACAACGCTTTCGTTCCGGCAAGAGCCCCATTCTCCGCCACCGCGAGGTAAGCGCGCGCGCGCACGGGCATCTACCCCCCCCCCCTTCGGGCGAAGTGCGCGCCGGGGAGCTAGAAGCGCCTGAGAGCGCGCGTCGCGACGAACTAGCTAAGCCCCGCCGAGCGCGGCCTTTGCGCCATCTCACTGGTAATGTTGAAAACACGCTGAAAACTCGCTGTATATAAATAGCTCGCGGTTTGAACGTTGGAGGACGTTCGCCTTCGTGGCTGAGCGGTTAGCGCCGCGCGCTGCAGAGCGAGAGGTCCTTGGTTCGATGCCGCGCGTCGGAAACATTTTTCTGAATTATTTTTCTTTGAGGTTTTTATAATTATATAGATACATATACATATACGGGACATGACGGCGACGCCGACGCCGATGGTGAAAACCTGCCGAGAGTGTCCATATAATTGCTATCGCAATAAAAATATGTTGTCTCCAGCAACATCTACTAGTAGCCTCATAACAGTCTTAGTACGCTTTTCCGCATGACACCACTGTATTGCGGCGGAGATGACTTGTCAAGCTTTCTGAGCCCGATAAACTGCTACAAGGCCAGGGAATTTTAGAACCCCTTTCCTTTGCTTTTTCTTTCGAGGCGGAGTGGCGCCTGTTTATCGGGAAATTAACGATCATGCCCGCATGATCGGTAGGTTTGTTTGAAATGCGGGAGCATCCCTGGAATATCGGGAGAGTTTCATGACAGGTCGCCATTTTCACTGAATACACCGGCAGCAAGTAGCGGGCATTTTCTACGCAGAACATTCACTTAATTTTCAGGTGCCTATGCACAGAAGTATTGCTGGCCGGAGAAAAAAATGGGTTTTCGGGCTTCCAACACAGAGCATGCCTACGGCTTCTTTTTTTTTGCGTGTTTGGAATGGATTGGATAATAATGTCCAAACTGCAGGTGACCAACGCGTTAATATACTGACTCTACAGGAGAAGTTCCCCATAGTGCCCATGCATTGTAACCTGTAATCACGCAGGTGCCGCCATGATGAAACGATAGTCAAATTTCGGGTGAAGTCTCCCTCGTATTCGCCACTGCATGCTGCAATCAACCCTGGCAATTTTTTTTTGTGTTCCATGGCTCCCTGTTTCATCGTAGGTAAAGATTGTCACATAAAGTCGAGCTGTTACCTCATGGCAACAAAAATCATGGACTACGAGACACTACGATTCCCACTACGCGGAAGCAATCCGGCGCAATCGGCCACACGTCCATGCTCTCGAATAAGGATGGCGGCGCCATCTAGTAAACAAACCTGCAAATGCTTTTTCCGCAGCAGGGAATTGCATAAATAGTCATTGAATCTTTCCTGAAAGCATTCGATATAAACATGAAACAGTTTCCGTCCGTTCATAATACGTGAAAACGCTTGTTTATAATTTATACTGCTATAATTTGAGTGTTTACAAGCGCTATATTTAGCGCTTCTGTAAATTATTGCAATCGCAACAATGACAATGTACCGACATGCCGCTGCTCGTGTGATTATAGCTTTATCGGCACAGCTTTTCTTGTAGTCTGTTATATTAACTCAGTGACGGGAACCCTATTTCTTGCTAAAGTTAGTTCAACCGGGACAGTTTTGAGGCTTGCCGCAAATTTTGACGCGGCGTGGTCCAATCTAAAAAAATTCTGCGGTTTTCCCGTAATTTCGCTCAAATGCAAGGAACTGAATCAAACTGGCGCACTTTGCGCAGCTCTTGCACCTCTGACATGTGTAGGGGTGCAAGACTTACCAGTACTTACCCTACGATATGGAATGTGACGCAGAGTCAACAAACATTTTTGTTATCTAGTCATGTAATATATACGGAAGCAGGGAACATTCAAGTTGTTGCCATAACTAGGACCATGCACACCATTTATTTACCGCCGATTACAATGTCATCTTTTGAAAACTACATCTGGCCGATGGCCTCTGTTTACAACAATGCACTGTCGCAAACGCTTCTTGAATTCGCACACGCGCCTTCTTAGGTACTCTTGGATGCCTGCAACCTCGTCACCAATGGTTTGCTTGAGTTCTCGAATAATCATGATGCGCCTTCGGTACACACGTTCTTTCAGGATCCCCCACAGGGAAAAGCCTGGTACATAGACGTCGGGCGACCGAGTGGGACAATCGATTTCACCAAAATGAAAAAAAAAAGAACAATTGTGAACGTTTTACGAAAGTATCTCCGCCTTGACGTCAAACACGACCAAACGGAGACCGCATGGGGCTTGCATGCGATGTGTACTCTCGTATTCGTTTGGGCTGCTCGTTGCTGCCAATTTTAGATATCATAATCTGTGTTGTGTGGGTTAGTTCATGAGCATTCACAAATAGGCTGGCAAAATTTTAGCTAATTTTTCAGGCACCTAATTTAAAATTGAGTATATTGACAAACACGCGGGTGGCCCGAGAGTCGGACAACACTGGCGCATTCGCTAGCCATGACGTAACGAGCAGCTGGCTGTGCGAGCGACTGCATTCCGGCAAACGATATTGTTCCGTGGTCAGCTGCCCGTAAAATCGAGATACTTTAGCTTTCTATTGCTTGGCACTGCAATTGAACGAGTTGCAGCGGCTCAAACTGTGGTAGAAGACGACGGCACCGCTCTTTGCTGCACGCGACGTCCCAGGCGCCATGGCAAAATGGCGGTCGCCGGCGGTAAGCGGGATTTATAGCCGCCGACATTTAGGGCCTGTTTCGCACCGAAATATTCTTTTACGGCCCACTTTTCATATCTGTGTAGGCATAATAGACCCTTTACTTTTAGTTTTTTGCTGAAAATCACAAATTGTTGGTTGACGTGTCATGGCCCCTTTAAGCATACCTTGCACGACGATGACTCCCAGAAAGCACCACCATCAACCAGTACGCGTAGTGCACGATTAGTCGAATGACCTCTCAGTTTCCACACGCGGGCTACAAGGCGTCTCTGCGTATGCTACGCCTGCGTTGTACGCAAGTGCTTGCTCGCGAAAGCAACAGCTTTTATAAAACGCGTTGGCTTTCAGAAAGTTAGCAGCGCAGGATTCTTGTAGGGCTTCAAACGAAGAGAAATGACACCAATATACGGAATCAATCATGTTTTCGATGTGACAAAAAGCGCGGATGTCCTATAGAGTATTTCCAAAAGGCCGACTCGTGTGGCGGGCCAGCGTAAACCTGGAAGCATAGGCTGTCACCTTCAATGTTTAGGGGTTCAGTATGCATTATTTCTTATCATTTTTCTCGCTCATTCTTTGGTAAACGTTGGCACTTGTGTCTGACTTTGTTAGACAACCCATTGCGATGGGCCCAAGAAAAACGTACGTTCGCCGAACTTCCCGTGTTGCATTTAGTAATGCCGCAGCAGTTCCGCGATGCTTTCAGTGCTGTAGTTCAACTGCGTTTGTGGATGTCGCTCGGGCTGTATGAGTGCTTGAGTAACTTCGTCACGTGCCAGCTTTCCATATATCTTAGCTGTCACGTAGCGCAAAAGAACGGCGTGGTGCGGCCAACGGGCAAAGGCAGTACAAGGGCTGCAAATCTTAATATCACCGTGGTCACTAACGCATTTTTCCAGGCATCTGGGGCATACTTTTTACTGTTTCCGTTTACGAACGGCGCCGCTCGACGAACAACAGCGATACGGCGGAATTCCGCGGAAAAATACCAGCAGTGTGCGAGGGAGCATTGCTAGATCTGTCGCTGGCTTTCCGCCAACAAACTGTAGACTGCAGACCACTCGGTTTCGCCAGCACTGTAAACTAAAAAAAAATCAGTTAACTTTCGTGGAACGTACAGTGGCGGTCAAAATTTTACGGACCACGGGAGCGCGTGGCGAACTAAAGTCCCTGTATGTTTCAAAAGTAGCGAAAGGTCTTGATCCAGCCGCCGCGTCCTGCGATAGGCCGGTTGGCGACACGTGACCTTTTTGCCTCCACGCCCCGCCCAAAGGGTCCAGCGGTGACAGCGCTGTGCCGGCGAGAGGTACGGGTGACTGCGTTTTCATGCGTGGAGTTGGACAATTTAACAAGTACTTCACGCGCCTCTGTCGCATTGTTGTTGCAATTTAGAAGCGTTTATTTACTTGAAGTTGAGTGGACGTGGGAATTCTGTGCTTCAATTGAATGCGACGGGCTAGTATACCGGGTCTCAAATGCCCTCGGTTGTTTCACCGCGCGGAGGACAGAAAAAGTTGTCTTTTCTGTTGTTCGCGGTGACAGAAATATATTCTGAAGGAAGGTATGGCCCCACAAAATCAGTCGGAAGGAATGTTTGCACACAGAAAACACCCGGCTATGCGAAGTTGGTGATTTTGTAATGTTTATAACTTCAAGCAGCCTTTCGCCTGGCGGCGAGCTTTTGTTCGTGCATTATCTCAGCAAGGCTATTATTCTTTAAGCATTTTTATACTGTAGCTTTGTGCGCAATAGACAACGCAGATTCACGTGCGTATCTCTAAACATTAAATAGCTCGGAACCCAATACACTCATGCCTTCGTTTTTCTCCTCGGGGTGGCTTCAACACTGAAAGCTCACAAGGAAAGGACAATTTGGTATTAGTTTATTGCCACACCTTGCCATGTTTTGCCGCACTGCTGTGCGCGGAATCAATTAAGGCTTCTTCGTTGAAGCATTCCGCGTGATGTTTTCCCTGGGGGGGCCACAATGCTTTTGACGACTTCGAGTAATACTGCGTGACAGTGAGAGGAAAAAAACTGAAACCATATATGCCGCACCCAGAATCTCTGCTAATTTGCCAAGGCAGAAGCAACGGAAGCCACCCTGCAAGCGAATGAGGGGTGATCAATATTGACAACAAACCTTCCAAAGAAAAACTTTGCCATGAATTCATGCAATAAAACCGAATTTTCCAATAATTGCTCTTTTATACTCATGCGTCCCTACAAAATGTTACCTAGCTCAGCTTTTCTCGTTGTAGTCTGGTTTTATGACCTGTAGGTGCATACATACCTCGAATTAATTTGAAATTCCATTAGGTAACTAATAGCATCCCCTATACTTTCCTTGGCATCATTGTCTGTTAGATCTCAATAATTATAGGTAACATTTCAACATAACTTTATATCTGCGGGACGCGTAGGCGGCGGGGGTAGTAAAAGGGATGCGGCTTTGGATAAATGTACGTCTTTAAAAACAGTTAATCATTAAAATGCGTGAGACACCACTGGGCAAGCTATATTTCCTAGATCTTGAAAGGTACTCTGGTTGGTGATATTCCACGCATGCAGTGCAACTCTTTCTCATATGTAAGCATATTAGAGTACTTTATAAACAAAATAAGCGTAAAGTAAGCATATTAGAGTACTTTATAAACAAAATAAGCGCAAAGTAATTATATTGGAGTACTTAATAAACAAAATAAGCGTAGTTAAAAGTGTCGTTTAATCGTGGGAATACTTCTGAATGCTGACAAACCCAATGGAACCAATAATAGCACATGTTTTGCACTACACACTACGCTAAGTGAATCAAGAGGTATCCGAGATTAGCCATAAGCTCACAACCTGCCAATTTTTTTCGAACTAGAAAACAAGCAGTACATCTACTTCAAGTTACGCTGAATTTGAAAACACGCAAAGAACGAAAATATAAATGTCCTGCATGACAACTGCTGTGGCAAACTTCTCAGAAGCTCCCTTCGGAAACGCACGTGTTTTTGTTTCAATGCTTAGCGTACTTCGGGCTCGTTAGTTGTTGTCGCTGTCGTTTGAAGTTTCCTAAGCAGCTTACGCCACGAAACGCCATAATTAACCGATTAAAGCGCACACTCAGAGCGGTTTTAGGCGTCCGCATAATGCACGCGAGCGAGCGGAGCGTCGTCTGCTAGCGCAGCTCCTTGGACCCCTCCAGAGGGCGCGCGTGTAGTTGTCGCTACCTTTATATATATAGGGACCTTATGGCGAACAGCACCGCGGCGCCTTCTGACGGCTGCCTATGAAGCTCGACAGCGCGCACTGCGCACGCGCGCCCTTTTTTTTTACCGGCCAGCCAGCTCGTTCGCTCCCTTCAACAGCGCGCGCACCGAAACGCCAGAATACAGGCGCTGCGCCGTGCTCCCGACCGGGCTGCAGAAATTAGGCGCCTTTTCCTTCTTCGAACCACAACCACCACCACCACGCCAGAATAAGCGCAAGGTGTCACTTCTTCCAACGCGCATGTGAACGCGCGCAAGGCACTTCCACAGAACACCGCGAGAAAATCCAGCGTGCATGTGTTACAGGAATGAAATTCGTTGAGTAACCTTATCACAAAGGTCGATTTTCGAAAAACTGACGCCGTATGCATGTTTCCGTCACCGCGGAGCGTCTGGGACTAAGGCGTAGAATGCGGCGCGCACCGGGCATTAGGGTCTTTTAGCAATTTACGGAAATGTACGGTACGCAAATACGGTAAGGCAGTACGGTAGCTCCTTCTTTCCAGTGACAGTGCGCCCCCCCGGACGACAGGTTCCTCGTTAACAATGCGTAGGCTGACGGGCCACACGGAGGCGTGACAACCACACAGTAATTTTTGAAAGAGCTTTTGTGTTGCTGGGGTGCCTTCACTGGTAAAAGGTCAACGACTGAGAAAGGAGGAGCGGCACGCTAATACCGTACCGTATTTGCGTACCGTATTTCCGTAACTTGCTAAAAGAGCCTATTGCCTGTACGAATTACGTGTTTTCGTCACGATATCACCGCTCGGTATTTCCGCGGCTACAGCAGAAGTGACACCTTGCGTTTATTCTGACGTTCCGGTGCGCGCGCTATTGAAGGGAGCGAACGATCTGGCTGGCAGGTAAAAGAGGGTGCGCGTGCGCAGTGCGCGCTCTCGAGCTTCGCAGGCAGCCGTCAGACGGCGTCGCGGTGGTGTTCGCCACGCGCTCCCGTGGTCTGTAAAATTTTGACCGCCACTGTACATTCACAACGAACTAGCTGCAGCATGTACTTCAGGAAGATGCCTGGGATCACTTGTTTCACGCGGTGTACGCTGTGAAGAGGGCGTTCCAGCTGGCTACCGAAGCATGGTCACGGCAGAAAACCAAAGAAACATTGTTCCACGTGAGTAGTTCTTATAGCTATCGGTACATGTAACGACACAGCGATTCATACGCGACATTGTCAAGCACCGCTAACAACTTGACACGGCTCCGTTCGTGGGTCGGCTGCTGCAAGTAGCATGCGTGTCGCTTTCGTCCACTCCCGCAACGTGGTACCACCGACTCGGGGCACGTTTCCTATATAGTAACACTAGAGAGAGAGAGAGAGAGAGAACAAAGATAAAAGAAAGACAGGGAGGTTAACCATGGCTGAGCCCGGTAGGCTACCCTGCACTGGGGAAGGGGGTAAGGGGAATAAAAGTTAGAGAGAGGAGGAGAGAGAAGTCACTGTTGCCGTCGAAGTAACGGCAGTTCTGCGCTTAACATCACACATGGTGCGTCAGTCCCGGGGCGGAAATTAGAGCAGCGCATTCGTTGCTTTACGCAACTTGTATGCGCGGGTCCGTGCATCCAAAATCTTGTCGATGGTGAAGCCATGGTGGTGCTGGTAGTGTTGTCAAGCAACAGATTTCTGAAGGCTTGCGAGAAGTGGAGTGATGGTGTCGAGCAGTTGCAACACGCTTCGAGCTATCGGTGTCTGCATCTTGCTCAGCAGCACGCGAATAGCACTCACTAGGGTGCTGACCATGCCCATAACTTGTCTGTCTTCGTCCGTCAGCTTATGAGGTACCAATGAAGTGTCCTTCACTGTCGAAGTCTGTTGTCGCTCGTCAGGTGCATGCAGCTTTGGTAGTTCGGGCCAAGCGTCAACTGCATTGCTGGTAGTAGCGTCACTGGCTTTAGACACGGCTGCGTTTGGACTGGGTGGTAGGAACGAAGCGGCAGCTCCATTGCTAGCAGATGCGTCTTTGTCCATAGACCCGACAGAGCTTGGCCTGAGTGGAGGAGGTGGAGGTGGTTTTGGACGTGGTTCGCGAGGCAACGAGGCTTTGAAGGCTTTGGTGCAGCGCCGGCGACGGGACCGTCGTCGCGTAATAGATGCAGCCGCTTCTCGGTGTGAGATGTCATCTCTAACCCTTTTCTTCAGTATTGCTATCTCTCTTCGAATAACAGGGCAATCCTTCGAAGAGGCATCATGAGACCCGTTGCAATTTGAACATCTGAGTATAGGTGGATTATATGCTATATATGGTACTCTAATGTATATGCTGTACACATAATGCTATAGCATAATGCATATGCTATACACAGTAACTTGACCTCCACCATTTTTTCTCCCGCCAACCAGTACAACCTATCGCGGTGGTTCACTATTCAGCTTGAAGTGTGTAAGTTGGCCCTGTGCCACACTACACACGGTTTTTTTTTTTCAGGCAACATAGAGTATTGATAAAAATTTCGGCAGATCCCACGTATCACGGAAATCGATGTTATGCGAAGCATGCGGAAGGAAGGTGACTGTGGTGTAATATTTTTAATGAGAGAAACGTTAAGAAATGACGCTAAAGATATGTGCAAATGAACAATCGCATATGTTTTATATAACCAGAAGTTTACAGTTGCGTAACGATGCCAACAGCAACATGAGTATTACCAACATCAGAAGCGGTAAGCTGATATGTAGCGCTCGAGCTTTCGAGGATCGCAGTCCTGGTGAGTGCTACGTAGATCAACTTCAGTGGATCGCACTTCAGTATACAACTGACGATAACCCCACGTGACGCCTCTATCATAGGAGTACATATGTGATGTTTATAAAGTGAGATAGCCAATACTGCAACCACAATTCCCGTTTCACCAACATTACGCCTGCCTAGGGTCTTTTTTGAAAGCAGTTTCGATACGCCCCGTGGCTATGTGGTAGAATAATTGATTGGCACACATAATTTTTGGGTTCGATTCTTGCCGGGACCCTGATATTTATTCCTTGCATTCGTCGGGTCAACGCCGCCGATGTGAGTTTCTCTTAGCCCTCTGGGCATATAAATTACCAACGTGTGTTCTCGCCATTGCTGGGTGTATATAAACTGTCAATCACCTATGGCGCATACCTGCATACCGCTGTCCGGGAAAGAGAGAGAGAATAACTTTTATTTATGCAGGCCTAAAGGATCGTCCCCGTTGGGTGGAGCCCTTAGTTCAAGGCCCCATTGGCTCGCGCCACACCACGTGCCTGCTGGATCAGCCGACGCTGCTCCTGCGGCTCTGAGCTAGCCAGCACAGTCTCCCAGGAAGAATGTGCGGGTGAAGCAAAAAAATTACACCATCTCCCGCTAAAGGGAAACATGTGTAGATGTGAAACAGCGGGCGCTAACGCTTACACTGGCAGCGACGTTGACGCTGGCGCTCATCGCAGCGTTGCGCAGGCAAGAAAACTGGGGAGGCGCAAATCAGGCAGTGATGGAGCAGTGTTTCCTACTGGAACATGTCAATCGCTGCTAATGGGCAATGAGAGACAGAAGACTCCGACTGGACACAGAGACCCGCACTCCGCTTTTAGTTAACGCGCACGCTGCGAATTTTTATTGTTCAACAACGCACAGGGGAAATCTCCCACCGGCACCACCGTGGAGGTCAAGATCCATTGCCATATATACGGGGTGGCCAGTGAACTGTTGTGCAGCGCGAGCAGTCGGTTTTTTCAACCAAGAAACTCGCTAGCAGACGCTGCCTGCGTCGGCGTCGCGAGTCGAGAGAGGGGGGGAGCGTAGGAGAGGGGAGAGAGGGGGTGACACGCATGCGCAGTGGGAGTGTGAACGCCGTGGGCAGGGATGCCTAGAGGAGAGAGGGGGGAGTGTAAGAAGGGAGAGAGGAGGGGAGGCGCATGCGCAGTGAGGGTGTGGTTGCCGCGGGGAGGGATGCCTAGAGGAGAGAGGGGGAGAGGATGTTTTTTATTTTTATTTTTTTAAAGGGTCTGCGCATGCGCAGTAAGGGTGGGCACGCGGCACACCACCACCACCGGATTAAGCTTCGCCATAAGATGCTTCACATCTAATAAGTCATATTAGATGTGAAGCATCTTATGGCGAAGCTTAATCCGGTGGTGGTGGTGGTGTGCCGCGTGACCTCTCTCTCCCCTCCTACGCTCCCCCCTCTCGGCATCCCTGCCCGCGGCGTCCACACTCCCACTGCGCATGCGTGTCCCCCCCTCTCTCTCCACTTCTAGGCTCCCCCCTC
Organism: Rhipicephalus appendiculatus; assembly: GCA_030522465.1. Lineage (NCBI taxonomy): Eukaryota > Metazoa > Arthropoda > Arachnida > Ixodida > Ixodidae > Rhipicephalus > Rhipicephalus appendiculatus. Next base: position 53,279 of record JALIZH010011567.1, read on the forward strand.
TCTCGCCTCGCGACGCCGACGCAGGCAGCGTCTGCTAGCGAGTTTCTTGGTTGAAAAAACCGACTGCTCGCGCTGCACAACCGTTCACTGTCCACCCCGTATATATGGCAATGGATCTTGACCTGCAAGGTGGTGCCAGAGGGAGATTTCTCCTGTGCGTTGCTGAACAATAAAAATTCGCAGCGTGCGCGTTAACTAAAAGCGGACTGCGGGTCTCTGTGTCCAGTCGGAGCCTTCTGTCTCTCATTGCCCATTAGCAGCGATTGGCATGTTCCAGTAGGAAACACCGCTCCATCACTGCGTGCTTTGCGCCTCCCCAGTTTTCTCTCCTGCGCAACGCTGCGATAAGCGCCAGCGTCAACGCCGCCGCTAGTGTAAGCGTTAGCGCCCGCTGCTTCACATCTACACATGGTTCCCTTTAGCGGGAGATGGTGTAATTTTTTTTTCCTTCTACATCATGAATGGTACAGAAGGGAGCCACTTTTTCGTGCGCATCTCAAGGGCAGTTTTCAATTTGAAAGAAACTGTAAAAGCGTTGCGCGATAGAAAACACGCTCAAGCGTACCGCGAGCGGCAAAAGGTGCATATGAATAGCTCGCCGTTATATCGCGTGCACGACCATGGCGTGTGGCTGTGTTGTCTAGCGCAGCAGGCTGCGGAGTGAGGGGTTGGTGGTTCGAATCCCCGGTCAGGTGGTTTGGAATTTTTTCTACTGATTTATTTTTCTTTGTGCCTTTTTTATATATACACATACATATAGATATTCGGGACATGAGGGCGTCGACAGACGGCGACAGGTGACGGCGAAAATCAGCCGAGAGTGTCCATATAATTGCTATCACAATAATAGGGCGGTAGCCCGGTGGTTGTGGACATTCCCAGGTGCAGTGATACACCGTGGGGTTGGCTCACGGTGTATCACTGCACCATAGGGGCATTATGAAGAATATTGTGTGGGCTGGAAAAGATGAAGGATGTAAAGGCAGGCGAATTAATTATTCTTAAGCTGCCGCCAGGCAACAGCATCCTCTCGGTTGAGTGATTTGTGCGGTGGTGAGAAGTACATACGGCTTCGTCGGTAATGTTGTAGCGTTTCAGTGTAGTTTAGTGGTTCTGTTGGTGCGTCGTCTGGGTTGGACAGCTCTTCCGATGGCGCCCGGTTTGTAAGCTCTCGAGCTACCACATTAGCGCGTTCATTGCCATGGAGAGAGGCATGTCCAGGTGTCTAGACGATACGCACCTTGTGTAACAAAGTGGGGTGTCTTGATGTCGGGATACGGTGTGCGAAGGGTGTGACCATTCCTTTCACCATGTTCCGACAGGCATTTTGTGAATCAGTAACCACGGTGATTGGTTCGTCCGACGCTGGTATTTGGGAAGCGTGTATGATAGCAAAGGCGATAACAGCCTCCTTTGCCGTGCCACTGTCTACGATGTTAAGCGTAGCCGATACCGTTACAGAATCGGTATTGTCCACTACGACCAGACACATGGCCCGTTTGCCTCGTCTATCGAAACGGCAGTTTCGCATTAAATTTTTCTGATGCCCAAATTTTACCTGGTGTTAGAATACCCCATTTCGGCTTTACAACTTGTCGTAGAGAGGGATTTTTTTTCAACCATGGAGATATATTATATTGAATCCCTTATAATATCGAGTGTGGGACTCTTACATCTATATTGGCACCACCGGCATGATGTATTCATGCGGTCCATATAAAACGACAAATAGCAAGCGTTTGTTTATGCGAGAGGTTCAGAAACTTGCTTGCGGAGCGTAGGGGCCTCTATGCGTAACAAACCTCGAAGAAAAATTTATTTTGTTTAGACATCTATTTTCTAACGGCGACTATCGTCTTGCGGGAGTAAACGGTGGAAGCAGGGTCAGCTTTCAGTCGAGTACAGAGAGCAAAGCTTTCCCATTGCAAAGCCCCCCTCTATCACAACATGCGAAGTTAGAGAATCTACGCGTAAGAAAAATTCATTGCTGGTCACATTTTAATGCCAAAGACTCGTTTAGATGTTAGGTGAATACGGCTGCTGTGGGGCAGCTCTAGAGGGTGACGAATGTTGGAATGTTGATTAAAGACGCCGTGTTGATACCGTTCGGGAAAGCCGGGTCATAAAATGAATATCCAGGCACGCTCATCACGAAGACAACTTAGAGAGGAGATTGTGTGTCAATATTTCATTCATTCATTCATTCATTGCTATGTGCGGGTCTGCGTGCATCTTTTTGTTGAACAAGCCCCTTGAGTGGTGACATAGCTATTGGCAACATAGGAATTCGTAGCAAACATTTAAGCGGCAACATTCGAAACAGTTCGTTTGCCTTGTAAATGGTTGCTTAAAGGATGGAACGGAAACTTGATTTCTTTTCTTGCAGTAATTTCTTTTGTGTAGGCTACAAGTAAAGCTATTCCGATATGTAGCCAAAACTCGAAGCAAAACCAGATTGAACCCGGGGGCTTTTCAGATTGACCTAAGCTAGAAGTGCCCTTTTACGCTTGGCTCCATTGACGTGCTTGGGCCCTTGTTCTGACGAAGGCAGTGCTGTCTTCCTAAAACCACACTATGCTGGCACTAATAAGGTAAAATCACGCGTTAAGTTGAAGCCGCATACAGGCCACGTGTGGCGACACCATAAGTGTTCGTCGCATACTGGAATAAACATGTGCTAGCAATAATAGCGAAACTTGGGCTAGTTGGTGGTTCATGGTTGGGATGTAAAAACAGCGCTAAATATAGATAAGGACTGAAGAAGAGACGACACGGTGCCGTGTCGTCTCTTCTTCAGTCCTTGTCTATATTTAGCGCTGTTTTTACATCCCAAGCATGTGCTAGCAATATACCTTTTTTTAATAATTGTAAATCTAGCGTTCCTGCTATGCACCTTGAACCACAATAGGTGGCCGGCTACTTACTATAAAGAGCGAATTCAAAAAAGTTTCCATGTGCTATGGCATGAAAAATGTAGAGTTGGCTGTTATGATATAAACACGCGTAAGTCCCCGCACGTGCAGCTACGACCTCGTCTCCAATTGAGGCACGAAAGGTGCCGCCATCTGTTGGGCAAATATGCATCGCAAAGAAGCGCTCTTGCGGATTATGAAAATGGTCTATTGCCAGCTGATCGAAGTTTTTGTGTAAGTTCCGTTTGTTTGTTTTTCTCACAATTAATCAATCAGGCGACACAGAGACTTTTAAGTTTAGCCTCTTTATAAGAGAAAGACTGATATAGCCAATCAGTCTTAGCGAACTAAATAGAAGTTTGCATGGTCAGGCTTCATTTAAGTGATATTTACAATTTTTTTCACCGGAAATCTAAAACACGTAAGCCGCAGCCATTTCGGCTGCAACGAATAAATATACGGTTCGCTCGAGGCTCAAAACACAAGCACAAATAATTACAATAATTTTTCAAAGAGAGTTGGGTACCGCATTTTCTTTTTTTAAGTGCGGAACACTTAAGGGACACGCGTCTTGTCATCCATCAATCGATGTCACGTGGCGTGATCATGGTCACAGTGAAGCGCTCAATATAAGCCATAACAAGGCCTGCAAAGCTGAAAAGCAAATTAAAATGAACGAACGAGGTATAGCACAATATAAATGAGCGAAATAACCAAGAAGTAATCGAAATAATTCGGTGAAAATCGCTGCAACGTTTCAGAAGCATGCGGCTCACTCCGGCGCCGCTCAAGAGATGGCGCCACCACCTCGCTGTGCGAGCGAATGCCCTTCACCCTTGCGCTTCGCCGGCGCTGCGTCGATACGTCACTTGTGGGAACGAACCTTACAGAAGTCGCTGGTGACGATGCATATCTCAACTGTCGCAAGAACTGTCATCCAGAAATTATGCAAATGTAAGAACTGTTTGCTGATAGTTGCGTAACTACGCCACCACTAAAGTGCACACTACCAGCATCAGCCGTGGAATAAAAATGTAATGTTTATTAGACTGCTATAAAAGTGGAGGCAGATATTGGAACCACAATTGACGTTAACCCGGCATTAGATCTGCGTCATAGGTTTATATATATAATGTTCATTGCTTTGTTATAAGATTCCGTATCCAACCCTGCAACCAGAATTGAAGTTGCACCGAGCTTACGCCTGCACATTGTCGCTTTGGCGTGGCTCTGTGCCATGGCTGTGTGGTAGAATATCTGATACCTGATTGCCACTCAGAACGCTTGGGTTCGATTTCTGATGAGATCCAGCTTTTTTTTTTATTTGGTCGTTGCATTAATGGGGTCTACGCTGCAGGTGCCAGTTTGTATTGATGCTACAATTAAATTACTTGGTGTATTCTCGCCGTTCCGGAGTAGTTATGAACTATCAATCATCTGTGGCGCATACCCGCGTAGCGCGGTCCGCGGAATACAGGTGCGTGTGTGCCACACGTGTCTGCAGGAGAGGGTTTTACGATGTACGCGACAGGATTTTCACGTTATTCATGTCGTGACCAGACAGTCATTTTCCTCAAACTCTCTTACCCTCCCATGCCAGTTTCGGTCTACGCGAAGTTAAAGAGGCGATCGTGAGAGCAACCAGACGTAGGCGGCTAGATAGATAGATAGAAAAGTAGATAGAAACGCTCAAAGTACCTACAGTTTGCTAAAAAATGTGTCGCATTTCACACACTACTTATAGTTGGCAAAGAAAGTGCTTTGTAAAGAACCGTCTTTACAGTTGCACACATAAAACGTACTTGAAAAATGTAGCTTATAGTACCATCCGATGGAGAGAGTTGACTAAGCATACCGCTGACGTTTCCATCTCAGTTGACGAGTTCTCCAATGTATGTTAAGACGATAGTGTTAAATAGGCAGTATCGAAGAAATTCGGTGTCTGCGTCTTTGGTTGTGAGTGAAAAGTCCGGATAGATTGAAATAATTATATTTTAGCTTAAACGATCATTGAAAACATACCTTCCACGTGGCAGTCACGTGACTGACCACAAAGCCTCGCCAGCGCTAGAATATATTTCGACAAAAAACTTAGACAGGCGTCACGTAGTGCGAGGAGTCGAGTGAACACATGTAATATCCCGTGGCAGAAAGGTAGAACTGCAAGAGGCGTCACACTGTGTGAATTGCGCAGAGCGGGTGGTTGATAGCAATTGTTCTGTTCTCAGTCATAATGGGGTTTAGCGCAAGCACAAGACAAGAGACAAACGAGAGGACGTAGACACAGCGCATTCTTCCAACTAAAATTTATTCGAAAGGAACACACACACACACACGCACACACACACACATACACGTATATATATATATATATATATATATATATATATATATATATATATATATATATATATATATATATATATATACCCTATCGCAAAACCCAGCGCCGCTGGGTACCAGCGTCCAGTGCCATGCCGGATTATGGGCCCAGTATCGCGCTGGATACTGGGACGCTGGAGCGGCATTTTACTGGGAGGCGCTGGTACTCCCGCGCAATACGGCTCTACAGCGTTGAAATAGCGGTGCCTATGTGCCATAAATAAATATATTAGTGAAAGAAGTGATATAGAACGCATTAACGCAATAAAAAAAAAAGAAACAAAAAACATATGAAAAAAAAAAAAGAAAAGTATCTGTCAGGAGGATTCGAACTTGTCACCTCCTGATTCCGAACTGAGTGTTCTACACACTACGCCACGCCGGAACATGCTTAGTTGTGCGTAAAACAACTCTTTAACCAACTAACACACGGTTCGGCTTCATGTTTACATGTCGCACAGTACGGTAGACGCGATCTTCCTTTCCAAATAACAACTGCGTCTTTATTAGACACAAACGAACGGCGGCCGGTATCGGATGAGATGCCGATAATGGCAAGAGCGCTAAGTTTCTTTAAGAATTCACATGTTAACTATGAAAAATATGAAATACACCTAGAGCAGGGACTGTTTGCTGGCTCTTACTGCCAATTTTTTTTAATAGCCGTTTCTCGCTCTTCCTACTGGTCAATATTTACAGAGGTTTTATGATGACTAGTTCGATAAACAGGTGCGTACATGATTGAGTATTGAGTAGTGTTATCGCGCAAGCGATGACACGCCAGTACAACGGGCGTGCCAATGTACAGATTTGCAGTTCTATCGATACCTATAACTAAGAAACCGCTCAAATAAATACAAATACAATGCGCTAAAGGAGTATGTCACTATGTTAGTTCACTAAGGCGTACCAAATTACCGACTGACAATTACGCGTTGTTACATAAGAGTCACGAGAAGTACCGGTAGCGCGGCCGGCAGCTTTCGGTTTCACCTTGTGTGCGTTGCTGAAAGCGCGTCGCTTCGATGGTCATCGCTCCTTGTGCGGACACCGTACACAAGGAAAAATGGTTGATTTAGGTTAACGAATGTCCAAAGTGTACTTTACAGTCATCCTTACGCTTTAGAATTGCGTGTACTTAAAGCGCGAAGCGCCGGTAACATGTAGACGGACACGGCCGGCACACTAGGCCTAACGCTCGCTGGGAGTCTCGCTGGGTATAGGACCGGTCTCGGCGCAGCTGAGTTGCTATGGTTGAAGTTACTGCATTCAAGCTTCGGAACCTTTCTAATGGTTAACTAAAGTTCAGCTGAAGTAAGTGGAAGGGCAAACAGTGCCAGAGATGCGTTTCCGGTGTGCTGATATCGAACGGCGGCTGTTTTTCTGGCCTCCGTTGGGTGGGGTTGCGAAGCCAGAGCTCAATTGCTTCTCGCCAACTCTGCGGCGATGTAACAATTTGCTGTTTCTGGTAGGACCGGCGCCTCCAGACTTATAAACACTGCAAAATGTAATCATTACAACAACCCATCCCTGATGCCAGACTGGTATATGCGCGGCGCATGCACAAAAAGTGCATTCATCGCTGCTACGTTCTCCGCAAGAATTAACGCCGTTATTGAATCTGCGTGAATAAAAAAAAAAAAAGCAAGCTAACAAGCAAAATAATCAGCGTTGGCTCCTTTGTGTTATTAACGCAATTTTTTCTGCATTCCAAAGGGAAAAATAAAAATGACGGTGATTTCGCATATACCACATAATGTCTTGCGCTTATCATTCTCTTTCTCTGCCAAGCTAGAAGTTGTGAAAATGTTTGGGACCTGTTAGCAGGCCCCTGGCCGGGGGGGGGGGGGGCGGGGGCTAGGGGCCCGGGCTTCCCCTCGCAATTCGGATGGAAGGGGGCGTTTACCGAGGAAAAATAATAAAAATCGGCGTTTTTCAAGGCTTTCAACAAGTGCCCCCCCCCCTTCCCCCCCCCCCCCCCCCCCCAAAAAAAATTTTTTGGCTAATGGCCTGCCTGTTAGGGTAGCATCCATTGGTACCATCGAATCAAACATTCTATATTCAAAGATACCGAAACATTCCGCCGCATACACTACAGAAACTTGCATGCCGCGCTGGAAGAAACAGTGCAGGCTCCAGTGTGCACCAGCGCACTCCAGTGAAAATTCCAGCGTTTCCAGCGCTTCCCAGTACGCGCCAGCGTCACAGCGGCCAAGCCAACGCCCCTACCAGTGCGACCCAGCTCTGTCCCAGTGCGCTCACCGAAGTGCCAGTGAATCCCAGCGTGTACCAGTGTTCCCAGTGCGATCCAGCGCCAGAAAACGTACTGGTATCACGCTGGGGGCGCTGGTTTTTGCAATAGGGTATATATATATATATATATATATATATATATATATATATATATATATATATATATATATATATATATATATATATATATATATATATATATATATATATATATATATATATATATATATATATATATATATATATATATATATATACACAGTCCAATGAACAAAAAGAGAAGACAAACGACGGAAAAAATCCGGGAGTGAAAAGAAAAAGTAAGAAGTAGATAAAACCAAAAAAATGTTCACAACACGTCAGCGTCGTGCCGTGTTAGTTCTCATATGGGCGCCCGCAGTACCCATCCTCTAAAAAAAAAAAAAAAAAAAAAAAAAAAAAAAAAAAAAAAAAAAAACAAGAGAGAAAGGCATTTTTGTTTTCGAGGCACAGTATGCCAAGCTTGTCTAGGTGTTGGTACGCCCCGTGACAGCAGCCCCTGCGAATGTTCGGTAGGCTTGACCGCATAATTTTGTTACGCTGCGGCGAAGCCGACGAATGCATGCCCCTCTGAATGAGCTTTTGTTACAGCTTTCTACGACAGATGCACGTGGGCGTACTTTTTGTGGGATTGTATACTTGAAAAGCAAACATAGCTGGAAACCGGTTGAATGTGGCTGAAGACCTCACAATTTATTGACAAGTTGTTGATATCGAATTGGCGTGATACTTTAGTTTGATCGGGGAAGAATAAAATGCCCCTAGCCCATGCTGCAAGTGACACCCCCCTCCCCCTTTTTTTGTTTTAACCACAAGGGGTCCCTCTCATCCCTTACACTGGACCTGAAAGGGTCGATACATCCATAGTGGAGGAGCATTTGTTTTGAGGCTCACGTAATAGAAGTCGCGTAAGCATGATTAATTCTCTACATTAGGAACATCTACAAAATTTGCCGTCGCATGTATTACCTTACGGACGCGTCATGGGCACTTCGTGGATACTTGGTCTATGTCACGCGGTCCTGACGTTGACGAAGGTAGTAGTCGGCGAGGTGAAGACGAAACTCTCTGATTTTGGCAAGTTTGTGCCCGGAAAATGGAAGGTAGCAGCCTCAAGGAATTCAAGCTGCACACTGATAGCGGCCAGAAGAGCGTCGGCCATAGAGAGATCTGATCTGCGGTGAGTTGCGGCGGCATTTATTCCTGCGGGCATAGAACATTCGAGCCTTATCGCAGGTGCTCGCGTAAGCTCTCGAATAAATTTGTCTGTTCGCGTCCTGCGATTAATATTAAGAGAATGGTTTTAAACAATCGAGAAGCTTCTCAAACATTGCGGCGCAGTTTGCGGCGAGCATTTCCAACAGCATTGCCAAACCCGGACACATATATAAAGAAAGACTAAACAAGCGTGGCAGTATGATGAATTATGCTGTAGACGGCACTTTGGAACTGTACTTGCAGTAAGCATGAATACTAGGATATTCAAAGGGGCGCAGAAACATTCGTTTCCGGTGCGATTGAGGTGTGCACTGAGAAGCGAAGCCTCGCAAGCGAATGAGAAGACGATGCTAACTGTGCCCGATCACGCCATCGCGTTCTACTCTTGAAGGCAAAGCTATGTCTCAAGCGTCCTCAAGTATTCCATGCTATCGTCTTGACGAACAATATTATCTTAGATTAAGGAAGTGTTGTCTCCAGGTCAAAATAATACCGCGCTGCTTCAATTAATTTGAATCTTTAGGTGGCGCAAATATTCATATAAGTTATTGCTGGATAACTTAGAAAGTGTGTACCTCACAATAAGATTACTACTACTACTACTACTACTACTACTACTACTACTACTACTACTACTAATAATAATAATAATAATAATAATAATAATAATAATAATCGCGATTTTACGACCCGAAACCACGATTTGATTAAGAGGGACACCGTAATGAAAGGCTTCGGAAATTTCGACCGTGTGGTGTTCTGCAACATGCACTGTCATCGCACAGTGCGTGAGCATCAACTATTTCGCCTCCACCAAAATGCAACCGCCGCGGCATGGATCAAACCAGCGACCTTCGGGTTTGGTCCCGAAGGTCGCGGTGCCGTGGCTGTTGTGCCCAGCATCGTAACCACTGATCCACCGGGGTGGACTAGCCTGTACCTGTATTTAACCCAGTAAGTAAACCGCATGGTGTCTTCTGCAAGAATTTCAAGTCTAGCTTTCTTACCATTTTTTAAAATTCGGCTAACGTAAAGTAAAAACCGAAAAGGCTCCCCTAGTGGCACGGCATGAATTTTTGTTTGAGTATTTATCTCCATTCATGCAGTCTAAGTACAATGAGATTAAGGTGTTGTAAGTACAACGAGAATAAAGGAGCCTTCCAACACATTTGAATCATCCATACTTATTTTTGAGGTTGCGTAGAATGACGTCTGGGGATAATATAAGCGTAGGTCAAAGCACGGACATCAGTAGATTTAATATTGTCATCGCTCAAGGAAATCACTAGGGTGCCTCGATGTGCGCGCGCCTCCGCTTCAAGGGTGGAGACACCTTTTGAAAGACCCCGCGCCGCCTGGCGGCCATATTGGTTCGAAAGTCTCCGGCGGCGCGCAGATGCTAGCGCGGGAACGGTGCTGTAAACACGTTGTTCTTGACGTGTTGATCGAGATCCGTTCTTTTGCCGCTATGACAGGCTGCTGTGTGCCACTGTGTACTGTTTCACACGCGATAGGCCAGCGGATGTTTTGCTTCCCTCGCAACAGCGAGCGAAGAAAAAAATGGGAAGCACAAGTGAAACGCGACCGCTGGCATCCGACCGACAGCACCAAGATATGCGAGGTTAGTTGTTGACTTGTCCAGCATGTGGCCGTGCATTTTTTAATCGCTGTCAGTGAGCATACTGTTAAAGAATTGAAAGTTGGGCTAGTTGCTACGGATGCATTTTTGGTTACAGCGCGAAGACGACGAAGACAGCACTCGTTTGTGTCCCTTCTGTCTTCCGTCTTCGTCGTTTTCGCGCTGTAACTAAAAATGCTGTTAAAGAAATCCTTGCTTGTCTCGCTATAGCTGCATCGCATAATCACTGCGTGAAACTGCATTTACAAACAGGATGTTAAGCTTTGCGTTAAACCGTGCGGAGTGAATAGATGCTTCAGCTACCTTGCCGATAAGCTTAGATAAGCTTGGTCAAGGCAAGTTAATCATAGCTCATGCTAAATAAGCATAGTCAAAACAATCAATAATGATCGATACAAATCAATACTGATTGATACTCATTGATACCAATTAAGCCGCCGGATTAAACTAGGGTATACGTAGAAAAAGCCTAGTTAAGCCAGTTTATCGCAGCCTAATTGAGTTTGGACAAGCCAATTTAACGCTAGTCGATACCAGTCTATACTGATAGATACCTACCAAGTGGGATTAGGCAAGATTAGTGGAGATTATGTTGGATCACGTTAATCCGGTCCAAGATCAGTGGCATAGCCATGAGGTAGATTAGACCCGACTAGGCTATGTTCTCTAGGATTAAGCGTGACTAAATAAATCCGGGTTCAGCTAATCCTGAACAAGTCAACGTTGAGTGAACTGAGAATGACTAGCCGTTTTGGGCGTATGGTCACATTAAGCCACTCAGATTAAAGTTGATTAAGCGGGATTAAGGTCATCTGAATCTCGAACCATCTAATTTTGAGTAAGTTGAGACTGATTAGCCAGTTAGATGACAGAGTATGGCCACAATAAGACCATGTGGATTAAGCCGGATTAAGCTAATCCACATTCAGCTAATCACGAGCAAGTGAATTTGGAGTGAGTTGAGATTGTCTAGCCTGTTGGATGCCGGAGCATGGTCACGTTAACCCCATCCAGATTAAGCTAATCCGTATTAAGCTAATCTTGAGCAAGTCTCTTATCAGTAAGTTGAAATTGCCTAGACATTCGGATGACTGAGCATGGCCTCAAGAAAACAATAAAAATTAAGCCGGATTAAGCTAATCCTGACTAAACCGGATTAAGCTAATCCGGACCAATATAATCCTGAACCAGCCATTTTGAGTAAATTCAGTTTGTCTAGTCAGTTGGATGATAGGGTATGGCCACTAAACAGTGTGGATTAAGCCGGATTAAGCTAATCTGAATTAAGCTAATCTTGAGCAAGTCTCTTATCAGTAAGTTGAAATTGCCTAGACATTCGCATGACTGAGCATGGCCTCAATAAAACAATAGAAATTAAGCCGGATTAAGCTGATCCGGAATAAACCGGATTGAGCTAATCCGGACCAACATAATCCTGAACCAGCCATTTTGAGTAAATTCAGTTTGTCTAGCCAGTTGGATGATAGGGTATGGCCACTAAACAGTGTGGATTAAGCCGGATTAAGCTAATCTGAATTAAGCTAATCTTGAGCAAGTCTCTTATCAGTAAGTTGAAATTGCCTAGACATTCGCATGACTGAGCATGGCCTCAATAAAACAATAGAAATTAAGCCGGATTAAGCTGATCCGGAATAAACCGGATTGAGCTAATCCGGACCAACATAATCCTGAACCAGCCATTTTGAGTAAATTCAGTTTGTCTAGTCAGTTGGATGATAGGGTATAGCCACTAAACAGTGTGGATTAAGCCGAATTAAGCTAATCCGCGTTAAGCTAATCACAAGCAAGCGAATTTGGAGTGAGATTATCTTGCCTGTTGGATATGCCTGAGCATTGCCACGGTAGGCCAGCTCGGATTAAAGTGGGTTAAGCTAAGCCGTATCAAGCTAATGCCAAAGAAATCTATTTTGAGTAAGTTGAGATTGCCTAGCCAATTAGATGACAGAGTATGGCCACAATAAGGCAATGTGGATTTATGCCAGGTCAATTTTGGTACTGTCAACTTAGTCAATCGGCCGCGAGAGCGCGAGGACCTACGCAGCAAATAAGATAGACAGACCAATAAATACGCCTAAATGCCTTTATTTCGCCATCAAATGCTTCGTACGTAATAATTAGTGCCTAATCTATTTGTTACCAACATCATATGTGTAAGCCCTACTGGCAAAAGCGATGAACAGAGGCGAATTACCGCGCATTTCGTAGAAAGCGATCCCTGTCTGCATGCCAGGCAATGCCAGCGAACGCGAACGTTTGAACCAATATGGCGTCCACATAAGCAGTGTCTCCACCCTGTTCTGAAGGAGCACATTGAGGCACCCTAGAAATCACCACATCGCTGCCCGCCTAGTGGCGCTCGTCATAACTATTGCGGGAGGAAATGATGGAGTACAGCGCAGGTCTTTGATGGCACATATTAGTAGATACCTAAACGATGCATAGAGAGAGAGAGAGAGATGTTTATTGTGGCAGAAAAGCTGAGAGGTCGGCCTGAATCCATTTTCTGGCCTGCTACTCAGCGTTAGGAAACGGGAAGGGGCGGAAAAGAAAGGAGAGAGAAGGTGACAATGCATAGAAAATCCCGTTATTATCGGGTGCTTTTTCATTGAACGCCAAGTAGAAGCCGTCGCAACGACAACCACAACGACAGTGATAGCAACGAGAACATAAACAACAACGAAAAAGATTACTACTGAACACGACCGACGCGCTGGTTGCTATTTCACCCCTATAGCCTTTTTTTGTCGTTCCGATTTTCTCGCTTCTTTTTCCTGCCGGTGTACATTCACGAGCTGGTAGTTTCGCTGGTGCAATAACCTCTTGATTGTTCTTGAAGCGGTGTGCTAGTATCTCAGCTTCGAATTCGGGGAAGCTTTCTTTTCTGTACATTTTCTACTGTACCTGATACAAAGATTTAAAGTTAAAAAGAAAGAATTCTAGTCAGCTCCGCTGGGCGGTCTTTGATATAAACAGCGAAGCTGGCGGCTTACGAAAAAAGCCTTCGCTTCGTCAATTGTTTTAGGTGGGTATGATGTGGGATTTCAAGGCAGTGGAGTTGAGTGAAGTGGAATTGAGTGAGTTCAACGATGTGAGATGAAGTGGGAATGAAGAGGGAATGAAGTGGGTGAATGAAGTGGTAGGAGTGGCGGGAGTAATAGAGGCGTAGCGGTGAGTTGTGGGAGGAGTGCGTGGTGGGAGTGGTGGGTGGAGTGGCACATATCCGTAGTTGAATGTTTTCACTTTCTGTGGCACCTACCCGTTTAAGATCTACGATGACCACCGGAAATGAAACGCTCAACTAAGAATAGCTTCGGTGTTAAAGGAAGCTGTGCCACTTGGAAAAACGGTAGGTGTGCTGTGTCACGGATTCAGGCGGACCCGGGCAATGAACTCAGTCAAAGACTCGGAGGGAAGCACAGCAAACATTTATCAAACAAAGAAAAACAAAGAAAACAACACACGGCACTCTAAAGATATACAGATGTACAACAACGATTTACTACAAGCAAGCGATCTCAAACTATTCACAACCGATCTCTCTTCACTGTCCTAAGCTATACTATCCTACTTCTAGTCTGTCAACTCTACAGGCATTGATGTGCCAGGCCACTCTGACTTGACCACGCTGACTAGGCACGGCGCCAAAGTTCCGTCTGGTGCCAATGTCCTTGGGTCATTTCTCTTGACCAATCCTTGTTGGTCCTCTGCGAAGCCCGACGTGCCAGTCGTAGCCTGTCCACAAGCAGGCCGTCATCCAGCTGGCCTTAACGCTAGGCCCGTTAGGCCTAACGTCATCGTCGGCTCGTTGACCCGGCGTGGTGTCCCAGCGATGATGTGGCACTCCGGGGATCGCCTTTGGTGGCTTGCACCAGAAAGGGGCTTGCTCCGGAAACGTCCGTGCTGGCCGGGCGCGGTAGCTGCATCCCCGAGGAGCCTTGCTCGAATGCCGTCGAGTACGCCGGCCACACCTCGGGTCGACCGCGTCACCGGTCGCCGACTCGAACGCCCGTCGCTCCCGTCACCAGGGCAGCAGCTGGCGATCCAACCTCCCGCTTCGCAGTCCACGCAGACAATGCCAACTCACACCACTTCGTCTTTCTTTTCGGCTCGGATCGCGTGCCTCGAGCGCTCTGGAATCTGCGTGAGCCCGCACTCGTGCCGTATCGGGGACCTGGCACGCTTCGTCGTCCTCCTCTTCTTTTCGTCACATGGCTCTTACTCGTGACATGCTGCCTGCTTCGAAGCATGTGGCCTCCGGCGCGCAGTGACATGCACACACGTGGCTTGTCGTTACGGGAAGGTATTAAGGCGAAAGCCTTCAATGTCTCATGCTCACGTCCGTCCGGTGTCCGTCCGTCCGGTGTCCATCCGTCCGGTATCCGTCCGGCGTCCGTCCGGCGGTAGTGCTGGTGGTGTGCGTCCTGACCACCCTTACTGCACATGCGCAAACCCTCCCCACGCACCTCCTCTCCTGCGCTTCCCCTCTCTCTCCTCTAGGTATCTCTCCCGCCCGCGGCGTTTACACACCCATTGCGCATGCGCGTCCCCTCCCCCCCCTCTAGGCATCCCTCCCGCGGCGCTTACACCCCCCATTGCGCATGCGCGTCCCCTGCCCCTCCCTTTCCTCTCCTACGCGTCCCCCCCTCTCTCTCCTCTAGGCATCCCTCACCGCGGCGTCTACACCCTCACTGCGCATGCGCGTCCCCTCCCCCCATCTCTCTCCTCTAGACATCCCCCCCCCCCGCGGCAACCACACACCCAATACGCATGCGCGTCCCCTCCCCCCTCTCTCCTCTCCTACGCTCCTCCTCTCTCGCCACGCAACGCCGACGCAGGCTGCGTCTGCTAGCGAGTTTCTTGGTTGAAAAAACCGACCGCTCGCGCTGCACAACCGTTCACTGGCCACCGCGTATATATGGCAATGGATCTTGACCTGCAAGGTGGTGCCGGTGGGAGATTTCTCCTGTGCGTTGTCGAACGATGAAAAATTCGCAGCGTGCGCGTTAACTAAAAGCGAACTGCGGGTCTCTGTGTGAAGTCGGAGTCTTCTGTCTCTCATTGCCCATTAGCAGCGAATGGCATGTTCCAGTAGGAAACACCGCTCCATCACTGCGTGCTTTGCGCCTCCCCAGTTTTCTCTCCTGCGCAACGCTGCGATGAGCGCCAGCGTCAACGCCGCCGCCAGTGTAAGCGTTAGCGCCCGCTGCTTCACATCTACACATGGTTCCCTTTAGCGGGACATGGTGTTTTTTTTTTCCTGTGAGGAGGAGGCAAAAGAGGAGGGAAAATGGGGAGAAAGAGCATGTGTAGTATATTACAGCAAAAGTGTACAGCACGTATAGTGTACTATCGAGAATTTTCACTGCTGGTTTGTTCAGCCAAAATTAGATGGTGCCACCGCAACATCGCCGTCCCCCTGCAGTGGCCGTCGGCAGCGCTCCTCAATATGTCTCCATCCGCGTCGCGTCGTCTGCACGGCGTCCCCATAGCGTCTGCGCACGCAAGTAAAAGCGAGCAGACGGCAGCGCCGGAAAATTCAACATGGCGACACCTGTGGATCAGTTTCCTTCAGCCTGGAATTTATCACGTTGTCGTCATGCGCTGAGAAGTGAGTTCGAAATCTACGATTTTTGTTTGCTTTATTTTTGTGCCCAGAAATTTTGAGAGCAATGTATTAGTCGGTAGTTTAAAGTGTATCTAAGCTACATTCTCCAATTCTCGGATATAAGGTTTAGCAGGAGAGGTTAATTAAACGCAGCTGATCTCAATAACAAAGACAAAGAATACCTGATGCTTTTTCCACAGTGTGAGCCGATGCAACGCGATAACCGATTTCACCATTCATTTATTACTTTGGGGACAGTGAGCGAGTAGCGAGTGCGAGTTCGGATCGAAACGGCCGGTCACGTCTCCACGGGTGTTGCCATGTTGGCTTCTAAGCGCAGCCACTGGCGATTAATAATACAACAATTAAAGGCACAGGCCATATATAAGAAGTACATTTAACATATCACTTATCGCTGCGGCGTAGTACGTACCAAAGAAAGGCAAATCTCTCAGCGTTATCAACTTTGAGGCGATTACACGGAAAACTATGTTTATCTGCGCAAACATATGGCTTGCTTACACCCTGCTGAAACCACGTGTATTGTACGGGCATGGCCGTGTCGCCGGCTCAATGCGTTGGCTGGTGTAACTGGCTGGGGGAAGGCAAGTTACGATCATGTGATCAGACATGGCAGCACCCGCGCGCAGCTGCTGAAAATCGTCGATATGATTGGGTGGGAACGAGAAGTAAGGGTGGAAAGGAGAAAGAGAGAGGGTAAAGGACAGCATAGCCATGTATGTTATGGTATTAGGGATGTGAAAAGTAAGTCAAGGTGAACGGAGGGAAAGGGAAAAGAACGCCACCAGCTCGCCTGATCCCTCAGTCTTATAACCAATAGTTTGTTGCTGCCCAGTTTCTTTAGCGTTCGTCAGTCACTGAAACAGCGAAGCTCGCACACCAAAATGCCAGTTTCGCAATAAATTTTCACAATGTCCAGATTTTGCTGGTGTATAGAATCTCCCATGTCGGCTTTACGTCTCGTACTAAAGTGGAATTTTCTACGAACATCAAGATGCAGTTCATTGAAGCCTTTACAGAAATAGAGGGTTGGACTGTTTCACTTGTTTTGGCTACGCTGGCGCGGCGCATTCATGAGATCCAAATATATGGATTACCATCCAAGCGTTTGTGTTTAGGGTAAAGGTTGAGAAACTCGCTTCTGGTGTGTGGGGGGCCTCTCTGCAAAACGAACCGCCAAGAAAATTTATTTTGTCTTGTACGTCTTTTTCCGGATGGCGATAATAATCTTAAAGCAGGGACAGTTTTAGTCGAGTCTACTTGGAAAAACTGGCGCATTGAAAAGCCCCCCTCTAGGCAAGATGCCGAGACGACGTGAAGGATTGTATAAGCGCAAGAACAATTCATGCCTCGTCACAATTCAGTGCCGAATACGCGTTTTGGTGGTTGGGGGATGCGGTTGCTGTGGCGGAGATCTAGACGCTGACGAGCGTTGTAATCTAGATGAAAGACGCCGTGTTGATGCCATTAGGGAAAGCCGTGTCAAACAATGAGTATACACGCTCGCGCATCAAGAAAATCACTCCGAAATGATATTCATTCATTCATTCATCATTCATTCATTGCTATGTATGGCTCTCAGTCACAGTACATATCTTACACCACGCTCTGAGTGCATGTTTTGGTTAAACCTGCCCCATGATTCCTTGATTGATGACATACGAATTGGTAACATAGGTAATCGTAGCAGACATTAAAGCGGTAACATTCGAAGAAATAGCTTTGTCTTTTATATGTTCACTCAAAGGATGGAACGGAAACATGATTTCTTTTGTTGCAGTAGCTTCTGTTTTGGGATTACATGTAAAGCTATTCGGATAAAGAGCCAGAATTGCGTTATGAGTACAGATCGACTACGGGGGCTTTTAAGATTGACGTCAGCTAGGGGGTGCCACTTGACGTTTGGCTCCATACGCGCTTCATGTAATGATCCTTAATATCGATCTCTTGTGGCGGGAACACGCTAACTGTAAAGCACTCAATAAAGGCCATAACAAAGCAAGCAATTATAACCGCTTTGAAATGAAGGAACAAATATTAAAATAATATGTTTACGACAATACCAAAGAAGTAATCGCAATAGTTAATTTAAAATTGTTAAAAGCTTTTTGGAAATAGGCCCCCCAAAGCATCGCTCAGTGGCGCTGCGACTCTTGACAGGCAGCGCCATCTCTGGCAGAAAAATAGAAACTGGGAATACACGTTGCGCGTTTTCCCTTCTCTCCGTCGCGCTGCCGCTCGCTTCTGTGCACGTGCAGCGCTCTCGCGCTACGCTTGCTGCGCATCGCAAGAAACATAGAAACTGGGGGGTAAACGTCGCGCATTTTCCCTTCTCTCCGCCGCGCTTCCTCTCGCTTCCGCGCACGTGCAGCGCTTCGCAATGTTACGCTTGAAAAGGATCTCCCCGCTTTAGAGGCACTTCGAAAAGCGAACGTAATCAAAGGAGAAAAGTTCGTTAATCACGTTAATCGATGTTCCACGTTGTCGACTATGAAAAATGTGTGATTGTTGTTTAGATGTGCATGTCGGCATTGGTAAACACGTACTGTAGTGAACGAACTTTCGCGAAGTGAAAAAAAAAGAGAAAGAAACAAAGATTACACAGCTATGGCACTAAAAAACCTGAGAAATTTCGAGTCATGTCCTCCGTACCGCTGGAGCATCACCCGCCGACTTAGCCACGAGGCAGCTCGCCTAGCTTAGCTTTATTTTTTTTCTCGCTTCGTGCTTTCACTCCCTTTTTATGAGAATATCGACTTTACAGGTGTGTAAGACTTCCTGCGCGGACGCGGCTCAGTGTGAGAACTGTGGAATTTCAGGCGCGATGTGGTATCGTGTGCGCGACGAGCTCGCGCAAAGCGCACCCGTAAACGCCTACTGGAAGCAATGCACGGGTGCGCGTGAAAGAAAACCGCACAACCTCCGAAGGTGGCAATTACAATTCATGAATTAAGTGCCAGTTAGATTCAGCGGCTTAAATATATACCACCCTACTAAAGCGACAAAAACAGAACAAACCAGCAAAACGATGTCAAAGTTTGCTGAAAATGCACAGGCGTTCGTTCCGGCGCGATGATGCAGCCTTCCCGACGCGTGAATTGCAGGCGGCGAACCCTTGACAATTGCGGCGTTCATTTGAAAGCAACCAACACCGCAACGCTAACCGCGGTATGACGTATGTGAGCGTGAACATCCAACAACGACAACTAGGTCTCACAAACACAAGGAATCAAAACACAAAGTTGCTTCAAGGTACAACCGTAATTGGATGTAAAAATGCGAGACGGCGAGCAATCACAACCGCAGTCGTTGCATGCACGCGCCGCGTTACGGGATTCAGGTAGTCGAAACAAACGATTTCAAGCGAAGAATTGAGTCAGCCAAAACGGAAGGCGAGACAGAGCTAGAACATTATTCTTTAAACTGCGGTGATCCACGCTTGTGTACGTTCTCTCGTACGACTTGTCCGGGAAGCGTACAGTTTTACAGGTGGATCGCGTGCCTTTGGTACTGTCTGCACTGCTGTGGCAAACAGCAATACTTCGGACCTCGCTTTCGCGGGGTCGCTTCTGCCAACGCCTCCTCTATTTTATCAATGCCAGCCAAATGCGCCCGTTCCAGCGGTTCACCGCCCTCTCCTGTAGCCCTTTTCTACTCTCGCCCATCGCCTAGCCTTCGCGTGTGCTTTGCGTTCATGGGGGAGAGAACCCGTATTATAGTGCCTCACGTCGGAAATCATATGAAGTAATTTTTTGTTCAGTTGTGTGCAGATCCGTAGGGCGGCGTCTTGCATCCCTCGTGTTCACTATGTTGGCGGTCACGCTGGCTCTGTAAGACACGCGGTGTTTTAAGATAGCGCGTCTCCGTTCGTGGCGCTATGCGGGCAACCAATGAGGACGCGTCATTGCGACGATGCAGTGCATGCGCTGCCTTTGCGGTGCAAGAGGTGCCTCACGAACGCTGTGAGGCGACGGCGGCATCGCTTCGAGCTACAAAGAAAGAACACGAAGGAACAAATTGGACAGGCGTTTGATATTGGAGAGGGAAAACGCGTCTATCGCATCTCCGTTCGAAAGCGCTGGGACACACGTGTGACGCAAGCAGCCCTACCCAACACGTAGCGTCGCATCACGACCACTCCGTGAACTAAGGCGGACCTGCGGCTCCCATTGAGGGGCGAGCGTTTGCACTGGCATTGAATAAAATAGAGGAGGCGTTCCTTCTGCCATCGCGAAAATGCAGCTTCGCAAAGCAAGCCTCTCGGTTTAGCGTGCCAAGCTCACGGCACAACGTCTAAGCTCCCCGCACCGACCGAAGACCGCGTGCGAACGCGTGCCGCCGCTGTCGGCTTTCGGGGAAACAGGCTGAATCGGCCGCGCCCTCTGCCGCGCTTTATTCCCAATTTCACCAGCGCTTGCCTCCAGAGCCGCAGCGCGGAGCTGTCGTCGCTCCGCAAACTTGAGCTTTGGTTTCGTATACGCGATGCGCAGCGCCTATAAGGCGCCACTGAAAGCCGTTTAGCGGCGGCCGTCGGAACCGCAAGCGGGTCGCGTAGCAGACGCTTCCTTTCACTGCAAGCATGACGGAAGTGCGCGCGTGCGATTTGACGCTTGTGCGCGTCCCAAATAATTACTTTTGCGGCGATAGTGTGCGCAAAGGAGCCGCACTTTATAATAGTGGACATGTGTCCGATGTCACAGCTGTGTGGGACGACAATGTCACCATACGCGCCAAGTGTTTGCCACAGACAAGCGTCAACAAGCTTCCCTACAAAGCGGAGCTGATCGTAAGTACGCCGCTTTCTTTATAACGTGCCGATCACTAATGCCTGCATGAGTTGACGCGTGAACCAACGTTTTTTCTCGACACAGTAACTTCGTTTACGTGCCATGTGTTTATATAGTAGATTTTGAGGGAGCGCTGTCGTACCGGCGCATGGATTTCACGAGTGCGGCCACGCGAAGGGTCAGCGTTTGTTTAACTGTGAAACCAGCACAATAAACTTGTGAAAAAATAGCTTGCGCTAGTGGCGCGAGACTGAGTCACTGCGGAGCTGGTGGTCGCCTAGCAAGAATAAAGAAAAGAAAACATGTAAGTTTCATAATCGGCTCCACTCAGGCGTGCGCAGGGTTCCCCATCAAGGGGGGGGGGCAAAGGATCATCGCAGCGCCCCCCAGGCCCTACTAAGACAATGCATGGGGCAGTTTTTGCGCACCCTCCCCCCCCCCTCTTAGGCTAATTGGAAAGCCCCCCCCCCCTCCCGTGCGCACGCCTATGGCCCCACTCATAACACAGCTTGTGTAAAGCGAACGAGCATCAAGGGTGTTTCCTATTAGCATGAAGTCTTATTCCGAGGCCTTCAAAAGGAGGTTGAATCGGTTGAATGTCCTGTCAAAAGCCTTCAATGCGCACACGGTGCCATGTTTTACAGCCAATATGCATATAGTTGAGGCGAGCGCACAGCGAACATTCTGCACCGGTGGTCGCATTCCAGTGCCATCAATAAGTAGAATGCAGCCGATTTCGTGCTGCACACGTGTTATTCCACGGCGCTTTTGTAAAAGAACCGTCACCTGGCCCACATTCTCTGGCATTGCGCTTCGCGCCAATCGTTTTTCGCGAGAGCCTAGGCATCGCGTCTTATCAGTAATAACAACCTCATGTGCATTGTAGCGTCTACAATGCAGGCGAGGCGACCAAGTGTAAACGTAGTAGCGTTCGCTGAAGACGTAGCGACATAAATGGAGGAATAAAAACACGGTAATCGTTCAAACACTGTCGTAAAAAAAGCGCGATTGCTTACCTTCTGCGTCGGACAGCCGCAATCCACCGCCTTCGCTTTCACTCATGAAATAGCACCGGAAACCTGTAGAAGTGCGTTCCTGGCGATTTTTTGTATGTGTTTGAGCAGCCGACAACGCAGCAGTTATTTTTCGACATCGCTGAAGCCCGAAAGAGCCGTTAAATCACGATGAAAACGCATCTATCCGTGCACTCGCGTACACGCTCGCGGGAACACTGCTCGCCCGGACCCGCCGACGCTTCCGAGCCGTGGCGGCAGATGGCGTCGTCGGCGCTTTGCGCATCGCCTATATACGGTGACTCCGGCGCCACGCAAAACATGGCGCCACTGCCTCGTCGTACGAACGGATGCCCCTTCAACCCTGCGCTTCGCCGGCACTGCGCCACTCTATGTCTTGGGGGGAACCTGAGAGAACCCACTGTCGTCGACGCGTATCTCAACTGTCGTAACAAGCGGGAAGTTGATAAAACGCAGCAAAATGTAGCGCGCATGCCGCACGCTGAGGTTGTGAATCTGCCTAACAAGAGTCTAGTCGTTTCTTATGTTTCAGCGGAAGGAGCACGAGGACGCGAAAGAAGACACGAGAACACGGCGCTACTAACAAGTGAGGTTTATTGCACACGGTAACAGCATAAATACCGATGTACAAGAAAGAGGGAAAGGGTGTCACCATCACGTTCACACCAACACATCGTTTAAATGCCACAGCGTCACCGGTACCGCGACAAGAACGCCATCTCTTTTTGAGAGAACCAAACAGAGGGGCAGCTTGCACATTCTTTGTTTTTGCTCATTTCGAAAGCCGCTACAATCTGCCTGGTAATCTGATCTGGATTTATCGCAATCACTTTAGTTTCGTTAAAAATGGGCTTACAGCATTAGCGCATGCAGTGTGCGGCCAGATGACCACTTGTTGCCAGCTTGCTTGCATTGTTAGAAGGTTCTCTTAAGCGGTCATTCAGGCATCTGCCCGTTTGCCCAACGTATTCTTTCCCACATGACAAGGTGATGCAGTAAAGAACACCTTCCGCGCATGGCACAAACTGTTCGCGATGTTTCTTACTGCAGTTATAACACTTCTGCGTCGGATTATTTACACGTGCGCACAACCCAGACAGACCCAGACAGCTTTAATGGGGCGGAAAAAACAACATCCACACGAACTCTTTTGCCGATATTCTTTAGATTGTGGCTCAGGTTATGCTTAATTCTAGTCGTGCCGGGCAAACCATACATGCTTACCTAAAACATTAGGTGGCGTCAACGCCTTGGTAAACGGGCTAGTGGGAACTCTACAAACGGGAATACTTGAGTGCTCGTGCAACGCATTTCCTCAGGTTTCAGAGCAGTGGAGCTGCCATACGTTCTTTTGCGTGTCTGTGTGGGTGGTGAGCGCAGTTGTTGGACATGTGGTTAAAAAGTTCCAGATATTCATATTCTGTCCTCTCATTGACTTCATTATCATAAACCTTCTCATATTCTGGTCTGTTTAGTTTCAAAAGCCACAAGCAGACACGTAAGAGTGGCTTGTTTGAGTTGGAAGCCAAGAGTAATTCGATTTTGTACCAGTATTATTTCCGCGAGACAGATCACTGATTTGCCATAGCTGATTTCTACTTCTACTGTAAAAACCAATATCGGATATAACAAACTAATTTATGGTCACCATGCTACTTCGTTATAACGAGGTTGGCCTGTAGCGCAATAGAACCGATCGCTATTGCGTCTTGTTGTTTGTGTACGATGATTTCGTTTGTTGCCTAATACAGTTGTGATCGCCTGAACGTTTGTTGCTTATGTCCATTGAAATTCCCTGGATAGATGCTCGGAGGGAATGTCGTTGATGCTTTTCTAAGGTGCTAGCACATTCGGGTTCTGATGTCCTGTACGGAAAAAACTTCGACATCCCGAGGGGTCCACGTCAAGGGACGAAACGACAGGAGTTCTATAAAGGTGCCAACTGACACTCCACAATCGCTCGTGAACCTTTGCTCGTCATTGTCTTCCGTAATACACAACTTAACACTCTTCATAAGTTCATCAAACGGCATCGAATAATATAAGTCCTGTATATCTACACTGAAAAAGTTGCAGCGTAGAACTTTGTTGAAGTTGAAGTTTAGAACTCCTGTCGTTTTATTTAAGGTCAACTTTTGTTCAATGGAATGGTCAGTTCTATCTTCAAAAAACAGGAGTCTGCATAGGTTCCAGAGTTGCCCCTATTCTGAGCAATATTTTTCTCGGAAGGTTTGACATTCAAGTGGCAAAAAGTTTAGGGTGCTTAGCCACGAAAATTGTTCGGTACGTTGATGATTTTCTAGTGTTCATCAGGCCAGATCCCCTGGATAAAGGTGTGAACGAAGTTTTGAAGGTGTTTAACCAATTTGGATGCGGACTTAACTTTACAGTTGAACTTCCGAAGGATGACGAAATCAAGTTTCTAGATTTAATATTACACCGTGAACCTAACCACATAAGCTGGGCATACATGCCGCGCTCAAAAAAAGCCCTTACTAAACTTTAACTCAGGGCATTCTAAAATTGTTAAAATGGGAATAGCTATGTCTTCTCTCAGTTCCGCCATCAAAAAATTGTGCTCCGATAAAACGGCAGAAAGTTTCTCAAATCAGCTGGAAAGACTGAACAGCGCTGGCTTCCCTCAGCCCGTCCTACGCAAGGTTGCGCAGAAGCTACTAAAAACAGTAAAACCCGAGGACCAAGGAAATCATAAAATAAAGGAACCTGTAAAAAAGCCCTCTGTCATCCCTTTACATGCATAAGCTGTCACATGGTATAAAAAACGTTGCGAATCGATATGACGTTGGGGTAGTATTTTCGGCCCCAAACATATTAAACAAGCTATGTAGTCGAATAGATAGGAAACTAGCGCAAAACGCAAAGGTTCAAAAACGAGGAGGATGCGACGTGAATCATAGGCAGTCGTATGTAAAGTGTGAAACAGGTGTTGTGTATTTGGTACCATTGTCCTGTGGTCACATCTACATAGGCCAAACTGGAAGATGTGTCAACACCAGGTTGCAAGAACATAGGAGATCGTTGGACACAAAAGATAGTTCACTCATGCCCAAACATTGCAGCTCATGCGGTTGCAACCCCTTTTTTAGATGCCCCGCAGGGGCGTCTGCGAAAGCAGGCGTTTGGTGTGTGGCGACACCACGGACCCGAGCTAACGGGGGGGGTTTCAACTCCCTCCCACGCCTAGCCGTGCGTGGCTCAGCCGTGTCCGGGGAAAAGGGGATCCTGGGGGGTTGAGCCCATGCCGGGTGATTGGATCTTTAAGGCCCCCCCGGCGGAGGCAACACACTCCTTTGGCCCTAGCTTCACGTAGACGGCACCCCTGGGCTGACCCACCCAGGGGAAATCGGCAGTCGCCTCTTCCTGTCTCTCTCTCCTCACATCTTCGTCTTTCTCTTCCACTTTTAATCTTTCCTGTCCTCTCTTCACTTCCATTTACTTCCTTGTTTCCTGGCGGCAAGGGTTAACCTTGTGTATATGTCCTCCCTTGGGCCCTATATATTAGGTTATAGTGGTCATGTACAGCTGGCGTCTGTGCGTCTACAACGTCGTACAGCGCCCCCATGTTGGGCTCGGTGGTGGGCGGCTGGCATGGCCGCCGAAATTAATGATACACATATGACCTCAAATGCTTTCCCCAAACTTCCTGATCGCCCTCTCGCGAAAAGATGGCGCACCGAAGAAACGCACAGTCTATTTGCTAAACCTAAGGAAAATTTCCCTCGCTTTCATGTGATCCACTGCACAAATCCCGAAAAGACGGTCAGAACCCTTTCCCCATTCATTGTTGCGAAGTGTCTTGCTGACACGATAGGACCAGGCTACAAGGCCACTAAAATGACAAGCGGAGACCTACTGCTTGAAGTGCGCGACAGTGCGCAGTACAGAAAACTTTCAAATCTTGTTGAATTTGGCACGGTTCCGATCACAGTGACCCCACATCGATCGATGAACACCGTCCGAGGAGTGATCTCCGATGACGACCTCCTAAACCTGAGTGAGGAAGAGCTGCTCGAAGGATGGAAGGACCAGGACGTAATCCAGGTCCAAAGAATTAAGATCAAACGTGAGAACAAAGAAATTGCCACAAAATTTTTGATCGTCACCTTCGCTTCAACTGTCCTGCCAGATTCCCTCGAAACAGGGTACACGAAAACAAGAATAAGACCCTACATTCCAAATCCACGTAGGTGTTTTAAGTGCCAACGCTTCGGTCATGGCTCACAGAGCTGCAGAGGTCGACTGACCTGTGCGAAATGTGGGAACCATGAACATCCCTCTGACACCTGTGACAATCCGCTTCACTGTCCAAACTGCGAAGGTGAGCACGCAGCATATTCTAGAGCCTGTCCTACATGGAAAAAAGAAAATACATCATCACACTCAAGTACAAAGAAAACATCTCATTCAAGGAAGCAAGAAGACGGTGTTCACCTTTTCATGGCACATCATATGCTGTTGCGGCGCGTAGGGGGGGCAGCGCCCCACTGGCCCTCGCCACTGGTCCGGCCGGCGCTGAGCGAGCTGTCGGCAGTGGCTCCCGCCCCCGTGGTGGAGGCAGTTAGCTCTGCCCCACCCACCCAGCATGAAAGCCCAGCTACCCTAGGGTTGCTGGCACCAACACAATCATCGGCGAAAGCCTGCGCTGCGCGAACCGAAAGCGCAGGGCCACCACCAGCCGTCACGGTGGGCGCAGCCAAGGCTGCCTCACTCTCCTCGGCCTCAGCAGGCAATGGCCAACGCAGCCTGGACTAAAAGGCAGTCCCGTCAACCTCTGGGCTGATGGGCGCGAAGGCCTCGCCTTCTGCGGCGAGGTTTTCGCGCGATACTTCTCGCTCACTCGAGCGCGTGTCCGGCGCCTCGCAGGAGGCAATGGACACCACACCTACCCTAACGGCGCATCCAGCGCCAAAGGAGCGGCGAGCGTCCCTCGACCGCTCCAAAAAAGATAAACCCCGCATTATAGGGCCTCGAAAGGGCCCTGTAATCTAACACAGCATCTTTTTCCTTTGTACACACAGCACCAATCCACTTTCGGTATGGAGACTCAAATAATGCAGTGGAACGTGAGAGGCCTTCTGAGGAACCTCGATGATGTTCATGAACTCTTACACACACATACCCCAAAAGTGCTGTGTCTACAAGAAACCCACCTAAGAACCCACCACACAAACGTCCTTACACAGTATGTCATTTTTCGAAAAGATCGTGATGATGCGCTCGCGTCATCTGGTGGTGTTGCCATCGTAATAGACAAAAGGGTAGCGTGTCAACGTATCCAGCTGCAAACACCTCTGGAAGCAGTGGCTGTTCGAGTTGTTCTCTTGAACCGACTCGTAACCATCTGCTCGCTTTACATTCCCCCCACACTACAAGCTACACAAACACGAACTTCAGTCATTTATAGATGAGTTGCCGGAACCTTATGTTGTTCTTGGTGATTTCAACGCACACAGTAGCTTGTGGGGCGACTCTCGCAGCGACGCCCGAGGTCGTCTAATTGAGCAGTTTTTGTTTTCCAGCGGAGCATGTTTGTTGAACAAAAAGGAACCCACATATTTTAGCCTTGCGAGCAAAACCTATTCATCCATTGGTCTTAGCATTGTCTCACCATCCCTTTTACCCGATTTTAATTGGAACATTATTAAAAACCCATATGGGAGCGATCATTTCCCAATACTTCTGAGGACAGCAAAAGAGCACCAATCTACACCACAAGCTTCCCAGTGGAAGGTCGATACAGCCGACTGGGAAAAGTACCGGTCCCTTACTGCAAGTATCTCGTGGTCCGACATGTCTTCATTAGGAATTGATGCTGCTGTAGAATACTTTACTGTTTTTATAATTGACGCCGCTTCAAAATGTTTATCTGAAGTAAAAAGTGTGGGAGGCAAACGGCGTGTTCCTTGGTGGAACGAGGAGTGCCGCAAAGCTCGAAAGAAACAAAACAAAGCGTGGGGACTTCTGCGGGACTCCCTACAGCCGAAAATTTAATAAATTTAAACAGATAAAATCCCAAGGCAGGAGAATCCGCCGGCAATCTAGAAGAGAGAGTTGGCAAAGATTCATCTCTAGTATGAACTCATACACGGATGAGACTAAAGTATGGAATAGGGTTAGTAGGATCAAAGGCCGACAAACATCCTCGCTCCCCCCTGGTGAACATACACGGTGACTCCTTGGAAGAGCAAGCTAACTTCCTTGGCGAGCATTTTGAACATGTATCCAGTTCGTCACACTACTCCGACACCTTTCAAAGTTACAAAACAAAAATAGAACGGCAGAAGTTGGAACGTAAAGGTGCAACTGAAGGATACAACAAACCTTTCTGCTTAGCCGAGCTGCAGGCAGCACTGAATGGCTGCAAGAAATTTGCCCTAGGTTCAGACCGTGTAATATATGCAATGTTAAAAAATTTACCTCATGAAACTAAAA
Source organism: Rhipicephalus appendiculatus (assembly GCA_030522465.1). Taxonomy (NCBI): domain Eukaryota; kingdom Metazoa; phylum Arthropoda; class Arachnida; order Ixodida; family Ixodidae; genus Rhipicephalus; species Rhipicephalus appendiculatus. Next base: position 81,643 of record JALIZH010011567.1, read on the forward strand.
AAACGCTTCTTTGTCTGTACAATGCTGTGTGGTCTTCCGGTGAAATCCCATCTGCATGGAAAGAGGCCATCATCGTCCCTATTCTGAAACAAGGAAAGGATCCATCGTCTGTCTTAAGCTACCGGCCTGTAGCACTAACGAGCTGTCTGTGCAAAGTGTTTGAAAAAATGATCAACCGCCGCTTGTTATATTTCCTGGAATCGAACAAGCTGCTTGACCCATATCAGTGCGGTTTTCGAGAGGGTCGATCAACAACCGACCACTTAATACGCATTGAGTCACAGATGCGCGAAGCTTTTGTGCATAGGCAGTTCTTCCTCTCGGTCTACCTCGACATGGAAAAGGCCTACGATACGACATGGCGTTTCGGAATATTGAAAGACCTTTCACACTTAGGCATACGTGGTGCAATGTTAAATGTAATAGAAAGCTACTTGAGAAACCGAACATTCCGTGTACGAGTGGGCAATGCCCTCTCACGATCATTTGTGCAGGAGACGGGAGTCCCCCCAAGGGGGGGGTGCTCAGTTGTACGCTTTTTATTGTTAAAATGAATTCGTTGCACCTGTGCATCCCGCCCAGCATGTTTTACTGCACATATGTCGATGATATACAAATAGGGTTCAGATCGTGCAATCTCGCTATCTGTGAACGGCAGGTTCAGCTTGGCCTGAACAAGGTGGTCAAGTGGGCAGGCCAGAACGGCTTTAGACTAAATGCACAAAAGAGTACCTGCGTCGTATTTTCCCGAAAGAAGGGTCTGCACCCTGATCCCGACATCGACATGCAGGGTCAACGTCTACCTGTAAACATAGAACATAAATTCCTGGGGATAATTCTGGACGCAAAACTAACTTTTGTGCCACATATAAAGTATCTAAAAAATAAGTGCATGAAAACACTGAATATTTTGAAGGTGTTGTCACACACTACATGGGGTAGCGACAAAAAGTGTTTAATGAATCTTTATAAGAGCCTCGTCCGCTCACGTATAGATTATGGAGCCATAATCTATCACTCTGCTTCATCAAGCGCCTTGAAAATGCTGGACCCCATTCACCACCTAGGTATCCGGCTGTCGATAGGTGCATTCAGGACAAGCCCGATAGAGAGCCTATATGTCGAATCGGACGAGTGGTCGCTCCATTTCCAGAGATCTTACTGATCTCTCGTCTACTTTCAAAAAGTTTATGCAAACAATGAACATCCCGCACATTCTACCATAAATGATTTGTCCAGCTCTCGCATATTCCAGAATCGGGCCTCCATGAAAAAGCCGTACTCACTCCGAGTGAGAGCCCTTGCTGAGGAAATGGATGTCCCACTTTTTGAAAACAGTCTTATGACCCCTCTTATAGGTCTCCCACCGTGGCAGTGGCAGCTTATAGATTGTGACGTATCCTTTGTTGAGGTCTCAAAGCATGCCCCTGTTGCACATATCTATATGTACTTTTTAGAACTCCAGCACAAGTACTCTTGCCCTGAATTTTATACCGATGCGTCGAAGTCCCATACTGGCGTCTCTTACGCAGCGGTTGGCCCATCTTTTTCGGACGCAGGAGTGCTGCATCCTCAAATAAGCATATTCACGGCCGAGGCTCACGCGATTTTGACAGCCGCTAAGCACATCAACGAATCTAAAATACCTAAAACAGTGATATACACCGATTCTCTGAGCGTTGTTAAGGCTCTAAAAACCTTCAATACTCACAAAAATCCGGTCATTATGTCGCTGTACTCCCTCTTGTGTACCATGTACGCGGCGGAACAACACGTCGTGGTATGTTGGGTGCCAGGGCACCGTGAAATAGAAGTCAATGTGCTGGCTGACCAGCTCGCAACGTCAGTTTCTAGAAAAGCTGGAAACTCCTCACTGACGCTACCTGTAATGGACATGAAACCCTATCTTCGCAATACACTACGAAGCTACTGGCAGCGCTTGTGGGATGCGCAAAGTAACAACAAACTACACATGGTCAAGCCACGGTTAGGTAAGTGGAATTCCACCACGAAATCCAGACAAAATGAAGTCCTCTTCTCTAGACTGAGAATAGGACACACCTATGGCACCCATAGTTACCTACTGACTGGTGGAGAACCTCCGACTTGTGGTAGATGTGGGGAAGCACTCAGCGTACTTCACGTGCTTCTACAGTGTCGAGAGGCTGAACCTGAAAGAAGAAAACACTTTTTCAAAGCTTATCAGGAGCATATCCCTCTTCACCCGGCATTATTTTTAGGTATCGATCCGTTATTTGACAAAAAATCAGTTGTATCATTTTTAAACGATGTTGGTACACTGAAAATAATTTTCCCACGAGAATCGTAGCACATCCTCTGTAGGAGGACGCTGCTGCGAAAGTACCATTCTTTTAATGCACTAAACCTGCGACTCCTTGCTCGCAAGGGGCCGTGTCAGGCAGTAGTGCCTAGTTTTGTCTCACCTTTTTTCTTATACATTCCATGCACTCTACCGTTTTTTAACCAACTGTATACCTTTCATGTCATTCTCATTCTTCTAGCCACCTTATGTATTTTACGCATATTTAGTGCGCAGACTTTTAAGGCCCCTTTACAGCCAACTCACATCAACATTGATCGTGCATTACATCATGTCCTGGCGCTCTTTGGCCATCATTGGCCCTTGCGCCATTAAACACCATATATCTATCTATCTTTTTTAGATGTGAAGCATCTTATGGCGAAGCTTAATCCGGTGGTGGTGGTGGTGTGCGGCGTGACCTCCCTTACTGCGCATGCGCAAACCCTTTCAAAAAAAAAATAAAAATAAGAAACCTCCTCTCCCCCTCTCTCTCCTCTCCTCTAGGCATCCCTCCCCGCGGCATCCACACCCTCACTGCGCATGCGCCTCCCCTCCTCTCTCCCCTCCAATGCTCCCCCCTCTCTCCTCTTGGCATCCCTGCCCACGCTCCCACTGCGCATGCGCGTCCCCCCTCTCTCACCTCTCCTACGCTCCCCCCTCTCTCCTCTAGGCATCCCTGCCCACAGCGTCCACACCCCACTGCGCATGCGCGTCCCCCCCTCTCTCTCCTCTCCTACGCTCCCCCCCTCTCCCGCCTCGCGACGCCGACGCAGGCAGCGTCTGCTAGCGAGTTTCTTGGTTGAAAAAACCGACTGCTCGCGCTGCACAACCGTTCACTGTCCATCCCGTATCTTGACCTCCAATGGATCTTGACCTCCAAGGTGGTGCCGGTGGGAGATTTCTCCTGTGCGTTGTTGAACAATAAAAATTCGCAGCGTGCGCGTTAACTAAAAGCGCACTGCGGGTCTCTGTGTCCAGTCGGAGTCTTCTGTCTCTCATTGCCCATTAGCAGCGATTGGCATGTTCCAGCAGGAAACACCGGTCCATCACTGCGTGCTTTGCGCCTCCTCAGTTTTCTCTCCTGCGCAACGCTGCGATAGCGCCAGCGTCAACGCCACCGCCAGTGTAAGCGTTAGTGCCCGCTGCTTCACATCTACACATGGTTCCCTTTAGCGGGAGATGGTGTAATTTTTTGTGATGCTATTATTTTATCTAAACACCCAGATCGGACCACCACAGAGCTGGTAGAGGCGTTTTACATTAGGAGAAGTGGGAATAAATGCGTAAGCGCACCCTCCATCACGCTAACAGACAACGAATTTTCATACCTCCTCAGCACTCTGAGGGTCTCATCTGAGACACGTGTTTTATTGCCCCATTTGTGTTTTTTTTACTGTTTCACTTGCCAGGTCATGTGACAGGAGTGATATATATGCACACGCATTTCTTTCGAATAAACTTTAGTTGCGAGTGGCGCTTATGTTGTGTGCATTTTCTTCTTCTAGTGTCCGTGTCTCTGTGCGCGCCCTTATTCAGTTAAAAGATGAACTCATCTGAGGCCTGGCGATCGCCGCTAACCAGCACGGACTACGACGTCCAACTTCGGGCTGTGCAGAGGGCCCACAACTTGGAGGCGGGGCTCGCACTGCCCATCCACACGTGGGTGCGGCCCGCAGCCGAACCTCCCATTTGAGGGGAATGGGCCCCTCAGGACCTCAATAAAGTTATTTGACTGATCGACTGATTGTCACGTCCTACAACACTTCCCAAAAGAAACGCCATTAACTAAACAATTAACAAGTAAAATAACATGTTTTTTGTTACGCACTCATTTTATTCTAGCTTCTCGGTGCGGCAAAGTTCTTCCGCCTCGATATAGAGATCGTTTACAAAGACCATAAGGGCCTGAATGTCACAGCATTTCTGTAAAATCGTGTATTGCCCCGCCTCTCCCTACCCCCCCCCCCCAAAAAAAAAAATAAGATAAACAACATCCTGTCTAGCTTGAAAATTTTTAGCATACTGGTAAAAAGACGGAAGTTGAAATCATTCCAGTAATTCCTGACTCTATGCTAGCGATGCGGGCGTGCATCTCCCAGCAACTGGATTGATCAGTGAACTCCGATTATGTTCACTGCTTCGCGCAGATACTGATTTTCTCTGCACACTTGAACTTCAACCCCGCACTGCTACTGCTTGCACTAAGAGTAGTTTATATTGTTCAGCGCACTTTAGAAATCTGTGCCTGTCGCCAGCTTTTCTCCTGCCATCTATTTGGCGATCATTAGAATTTTACAGGCAGAATCGTTCCCATCACGTTTAGTGTGCTGTTAACAAGACAACGGTAATTATAAGTGCCGTGTCAACTATTTCACAAGGGTGGGAGGTCGTTATCAAACCTGCAATGCATTTCACGTGGCATACACCGTGAGAAACAGGCCTATATATACTACACTTGTCAGCAATATATTACACTTTGACTACATTAGCTACTAACAGTACAGAGAAGCTGGGTATACCTGCAAAATATTATGAGCTTGGGGTAATAGTGACCTTTCCAGCAACACATTTCGATAGTGATTTAACTATATTTATCTATAATCAATAAGTCATTTTCTGTTTATATTGCTTAGTAATGGAAGTAAGGAAAACTGTAGTGGCGCGCGCCATGAGTATTGCGGGGGGCAAATGGTGGGGAATAGCGCGGGTCTTTGATTGGATAAACGTAACGTTAGAAGTGATCAAGGAAATGCATCGAAGATTAAGGTATTATCGGGTGCTTTTTCATTGATTGCCAAATAGACAACATTCCAACAACAAACAGAACAGTAGCATCAATAACAATGAAAAAGACTACCACAAAACACGATTCAGGTGCTGGCTGCTATTCCGCTACTGGTATTTTTCTTTTGCCGACCCTCTTGTTTTTCCTGCTTTTGTGCATTCGCGAGCTGACTTGTTTCGCACATGCGGTACACTCGTGATTGTTGTTTAAGCCGTGGTAGTATTGCCAATTGGAGTTCAAAGAAGCTTTCTTTTCCGCACCTTTTATACTAACGAAAACACATAAAGTTGCCAAAAACAAAGAAGCTGTGCAATTTTAAACCTTTTTATGTGTCAAGAGGAGCGAAAGGTTGAATTAAAGCACAGCCGTGTATTGTAGAGTATAGCAACGCGTAGCCAACCAGACGGTCTTGGGTGTTTGACGCGGTTGGGTTACCGGGCCCGAGTGTCGGCGCTCTGGGGCGCGGTCCACGCGTTGCTGCTACGGGCTCAACGTGGCCGCTGACGTCCTGAGCCTCCTTCGCTCCCTTCACCAAGGCTCCAGGTTCCTTGGCAACCTCCGCAACCCGTCGATGGCCTCTTCAAGCCAGCTTGCACTCCTCGTCCCTACGCCACGTCACCTCGCATCGGCCAGAGCGTTCGACTCCCCAGTGGGTGAGCCCGTGTAGGGTTACACAGACTTCTGTATAGGACGTTACTCTTATCAGAGATATTAGCTCATATTTCTGTGTTTACTTTGCTGTGTGCGTGTGTGTGTGTGTGTGTTTTCCCCCCATGTTTTCATAAAGTGTTGTTCAAACCTGCAAGCAGCCTCACCATTTTTTTTTACGGACGTTGTGGTCACCGACGCAACTCACTCCGTCCAATCCCAAATATTGAAAGAACCTCATCACACATGTATAGTATATTGTTGCAAGGGGTGGGAAAGGGTAGTAAGGAGGGAAAGGAAAAAGAAACGTCGCCAGCTCCACACATTGCTGAGTCATCACACCACAAGTGTGTAGCTGGCCCAATTTGTGTCTTAGCGTTCGTCAGGCACTGGAACGGCCCAACGAAAATCTCACACCTCGAATGCCTAAACGCCTTTTTTCGCATTAAATTTTCCCGATGCCGAAATTTTTGTGGCGGTGAGAATCTTCTATGTCGGCTCAGATCTCATCGTAAAAAGGGATTTTCTGCCCCAGAAAAAAAAAGCGCCTTAGAGAAATCAAGTGTCGGCACGGCGCATAATTGTGGTCAATATATATGAATAAATTGCAAGCGTTTGCGTTTATGACAGATGTTCAGAAACTCGTTTTCGCAGCGTGTAGGCCTCTCCGCAACACGAACCACAAAGAAAATTTATTTTGTTTCATTCGTCTATTTCCTGACGCCGACTATCGTGTTGCGGGAGTAAACGATGGATGGACGGTCAGTTTTCAGGAGAGTCGACATGGGGGGTAATGCTATAGTCCCGTGTACTGTGCGATGGTAGTGCACGTTAAAGAACACCAGGTGGTCGAAATTTCATGAGCCATCCGCTACGGCGTCTCTCGTATTCCTATCGTGGTTTTTAGGCGTAACACGCAAGAGAACATTACATAAAGTCGACAAGCAAAACTGGCGCTTCGAAAAGCCCTCTCCAGGAGAGGTTGCGAAGGCGACATGACGGATTGTACGCATGAGAAATATAATGTCTCGTCACAATTTCATGTCAAATGCGCGTTTCGGTGGTTGGGGGGATGCAGGTGCTCTTGGGCAGCTCCAGATGGCGACGAATACTGGAATGTAGAGCAAGGGTTGTCAAACTGAATTCCGTGGAACTCAGGGGTTCCGTATAGGACAGTTGGGTGTTCCACGATCAGTCGTAATGAATGCGACCCCTTCCTGTTTTATCCCCCATTATCGTCTAATTTATCCTGTTTTTTTCCCTTTGCTTACCTTTTCGTCCTCCTTACCACTTCCCCAGTGCAGAGTGGCAAACTGGAAAATTTTCTCGTTATCCTTCCTACCTTTCACTTAACCTTCTCTCTCTGTACTCAGAGGTCAAAAACTTGCAATGCATTTTGCATTTAACGAAGCCATCGCAAGCTTACTGGACATGGGGTGTCGGCGGGTAGCGAGAGACACTCGTAGTAGTCGCAAATAAAGACTAGTGCATGCCATGAAACTTGCCTAACTTGCGGACCCGCGACGACAGAGTGTGTGGTGCGCCGGTAATGCATGCTCCTCAGCGCTGTTTGCAACACGTGCTGGGGGGACGCGAATAAGTTCGGTAATATTGAGAGTCGAGATATGGCAAGTGATAGTGGGCGTCAAACCAATTAAAACGAAATGAACGGGCAGCGCGGCGCTTTATTCGTGGTTCATGGCACGCCAGAGTTTACGTGGCACATTTTTCGTACAAGCTGATTTGCCACTGCCCTTCTTCGGCTCTGTAATAAAAAAAAATGCCCCCCACCTCCCCGAAGGGAATCGTGAGGAAATGCGAATGCGCCGACACCGACTTCTGCCATCGCCTTGAGAGGCGCCCAGCCAGCGAACGGTCGAGAGTGATGGTGGTGGTTGTAGTTCGAAGAAGAAAAATGCGCCTAATTTCTGCAGCTCGGTCGGGAGCACGGCGCAGCGCCCGAGAGTGAGGCGCGAGCGGACGGGAGAGTGGGGCGCAGGAAGGAGAGAGAGCGAACGGCGAGAGAAGGAGCGGCGAAGCACTGCACCTACCCTCTCCTACACTCTCTCGCACCACATGCTCCGGTTGCTAGGGGCGAGGATAAGCGCGCGCGCCCGCAGCTGTTGCTATGGCAGAGGGAGTGAGAGCAGAGGGATAACACCTGCCGGCGCGCGGACACCTCCTCAACCTATCCTCCTCCCCGCGGACAACGCTGGACAACGCTGGACAACGCCGGACAACGCCGCCTGACAAAGCCCGACTGAGAAATGCATTCGCATTTAAACGCGCAGCGAGAGTTTTGATACGTGCAGGCGGAATAGCTTCATGCCGGTTGTGGGCTGCAGGAGCATTAGGCTTAGCCTTACGGCCGATGAATCATTCAGCGACCATTTCCCAGTGCGACTGTAATGCCGTCGTTTTTATTTTGGAAAAAATTAAAACACTCTTCAAAACAGTGTTGTACACGTTCCTCTAAAACAGGAAAGAAAGCTCGTTCCTCGTTCCTTGCCAATTTCGGAACGAGTTCCCGTTACAAGTTCCTCAAATGCAAAAGGAACTCGTTACAGTTACATTTCCAAAATTGGAACGTGTCGTTACAATAACGTTACATTGGAGTTTTTAATAAATATATGGTGTCGGATAATCCTGAGGCGAAATGAAGTGATCAATTTAAAGCTCCCATTGTGCTACATATGTCAAACGAATTTAACATTGCCGACAGTAGGTTATACAGAGCTAAAGAAACCTAAATAAACGCTCCTAGACAAATTTTTTGAGACCACCGGCCTTACTACATGTATGTAACTTCAATTGTCGCGCTCGTCTATTTCAAGTCCAACACATGTGGCACTTTTTAACGTCGGTCTTCAAAGGCGCACTCAGGATACTGCACTTGACACATTCAAATGGAAATATCCACAAATGCGTCAATATAATTGAATTACTTGCACAGGAAATCGCATCGAAAGGTACGATACTTAGGCGTTTAATGAGTGCTGATTCAATATTTCAATGTGAGCAGAAAATAATGTTCAGGATACACAATTGCGCCTCAGTAAAATCCCCGGTTCACAGTCAGCGAACATATTTCTGTATATTTCGTCCTCTGTCTTTCTATATTTTGCTCTATTTCTTGTCTTTCGTTCTCCATATTTTTGTATTTCTCTTTCTTTATATTTTTTTCGCTCTCTCTCTCTCTCTCTCTGAATCTCTGTGTACGTTCGCTCGCCTTCTATCTTTTTTTCTTTTTCTTTTCCCCTGTTTCTCTATACTCGTTTTCCTCTCCTTCTTTCCCTCCTCCTCACCATCACTTCTCCTTCCCACCCCCTTGGTATACTGTACTATACAAGGATATGCTATACACTTCTAGCGTGCGCGCATGTTCCAGAAAAACGCATAACCAACAATTTCTTCAACATCCTACCTCATTAGTATATGGTGACTCAGCTAAGAGATGCATACGAGCAAATGGAAGGTCAGCCAGAATGGTATATTGAATTTATGAGGTGTTTGTCCTCACCACCGTTCTAGTGTATAATCGGAAATGGCAGTTCTTTGATGTATTCGCTCTAGAGATGAATGCGAATTCTTCAGTACTGTGTGTCCGTCGTTGGGTCTGGATACGAACAAAATGAACATATTAGTTCTCTGTCCGTGTTTAATTGCTTCGAAGTGCCATGCCTATGTTGATTAAATACCATGAACGAAAAAAAAAATAGATAGCCGAGTGGTTACGACGCTTGCCTTCAGATCGTGGATAGGCGGTGTCGAATCTCACCTAGCCGAAAACATTTTGTTGCCAAAGAATCTATTTATCTATATCCCTTCCTTTCGCTCTCTCTGTACTCGTTCTCTCGCCCCATCAGAGTTATTGCATCCCACGCCGGACAAATCAGCGCCCGTGTTCTGGGAGAGAAGCAGAAGAGGATGTCGATGACGAAGAGAGTGCGTGCCGGTTCATGATGATGATAATTTTCTTTCTACGACGCGTGGAAACCTTGAGCATAACATCTCTTCTATAAAAAAAAGCCCCCCACCTCCACGAAGGGAATCGTGAGGAAATGCGAATGCATTTCGCGCGCGCTTCACTCCATTTATATATGGTGGTTGTGGTTTGAAGAAGGAAAAGGCGCCTAATTTCTGCAGCCCGGTCGGGAGCACGGCGCAGCGCCTTTTTTTTTGCTTTTTCTTGTTTTTTTAAATTTTTTTTATTTATTTTTTTTATTTTTTTTTTCATATATAGCTCCGCCGAGCTCCGCCGCAGACCGCTTTTAGTTAACGCGCACGCTGCGAATTTTTATTGTTCAACAACGCACAGGAGAAATCTCCCACCGGCACCACCTTGGAGGTCAAGATTCATTGCCATATATACGGGGTGGCCAGTGAACGGTTGTGCAGCGCGAGCAGTCGGTTTTTTCAACCAAGAAACTCGCTAGCAGACGCTGCCTGTGTCGGCGTCGCCAGGCGAGAGAGGGGGGAGCGTAGGAGAGGGGAGAGAGGTGGGGTGCGCATGCGCAGTGGGAGTGTGGACGCTGCGGGCAGAGATGCCTAGAGAAGAGAGGGGGGAGCGTAGGAGAGAAGAAGAGAGGTGGGACGCGCATGCGCAGTGGGAGTGTGGACGGCGCGGGCAGGGATGCCTAGAGGAGAGAGGGGGGAGCGTAGCAGGGGAGATAGGAGGGGAGGCGCATGCGCAGTGAGGGTGTGGTTGCCGCGGGGGAGGGATGCCTAGGGGAGGGAGAGAGGAGGTTTTTTATCTTTATTTTTTTTGAAAGGGTCTGCGCATGCGCAGTAAGGGCGGTCACGCCGTACACCACCACCACCGGATTAAGCTTCGCCATAAGATGCTTCACATCTAACACCTGCCGGCGCGCACACCTCCTCAACCTATCCTCCTCCTCCTCCTCCGCGGACAACGCCAACGCCGCACAACGCCAACGCCGGATGCTTGACATAGCCCGACTATGAAATGCATTCGCATTTAAAAATCAACTGTTCCTCCCGCACGTGGTCAGTGCCGGCGTCTTTCGCTTTCCTGCGCCCCCCAGCGGGCGCCTTGAAGTGAAAACCAGGATGCATCGTAGTCACGTAATGGGCGAGCGCTGCATTTTCGCGCCTCACGCGGTCGCCCATCAGCTCTGTTCTGCATGATGTGCTGCGTGCTTGCGCCTGTTGAATGTCGTGGAACGTTTACAGAAGGAACGCCGTTCCCCCCTACCGTTCCTGCTTAAACGTAACGAGTTACCGTTACAGACTGGTTGCGCGCGTGCAAAAGTGTCAATACCCCCCCCCCCCCCCCCCTTCTCCGCTTGCTACTGAAAACGAAAACTTAGGGGTTCCGCGACACACTGGAAAGACCGTCTGAGTTTCTGAAGGTCAGAATGTTCGAGAACACCACGTGTAGGAAAAAAGACGCCGTGTTGATGCCATACCAGCAGAATGTTATAGGGAAAGCCCCAACATACAATGAATACCTACGCTCGCACATAACGTAGAGAACTGCGACAGGAGATTCTTCCTAAATATCTCATTCATTCATTCTTTGCTAGGTATGGCTTTTCTTTCTCTAGGAGATGAACCTGCGCTTTGATCAGTACATAGCAAATTGTTACATATGTATTCTTAGCAGAGATTCTGGCGCAACATTCGAAGCAGTAGGTTTGGCTTGTGAACGGTTGCTTAATGGATGGAACGGAAACATGACTTCTTCCCTTGCAGTATCTTGTGTTTGTAGATTGCATGTTGAGATATTCGTACAGGTAGCCAAAACTAGGAAATCAAAGCAGATCAACTCCGGGGGCTTTCAAGATCGACCAAAGATAGGTGCGCCCCTATACGCTTGGCTCCGTACAAACTGGTACTGCTTAGCCGGTAGAAATTGTGAATATGTGACTGTACCCCTGAACACTTTGAACACTGATACGTCATGCATAATTTATGCTCTGTACGTAGTGTAAATGACTTTTAGATGTGGAGCAACTTCTGGCGAAGCTTAATCCGGTGGTGGTGTGCGGCGTGACCACCCTTACTGCGCATGCGCAAATCCTTTCAAAAAAATAAAAATAAAAACCTCCTCTCCCCCTCTCTCTCTCCTCTAGGCATCCCTCCCCGCGGCAACCACACCCTCACTTCGCATGCGCCTTCCCTCCTCTCTCCTTCTACGCTCCCCCCTCTCTCCTCTAGGCATCCCATCCCACGGCGTCCACACTCCCCACTGCGCATGCGCGTCCCCCCCCTCTCTCCTACGCTCTCCCCTCTAGGCATCCCTGCCCGCACGCCCACACTCCCACTGTGCATGCGCGTCCCCCCTCTCTCTCCTCTCCTACGCTCCCCCCCCCCCCCCCTCCCTCTCTCGCCTCGCGAGGCCGACGCAGGCAGCGTCTGCTAGCGAGTTTCTTGGTTGACAAAACCGACTGCTCGCGCTGCACAACCGTTCACTGGCCACCCCGTATATATGGCAATGGATCTTGACCTCCATGCTGGTGCCGGTGGGAGATTTCTCCTGTGCGTTGTTGAACAATAAAAATTTTCGCAGCGTGCGCGTTAACTAAAAGCGGACTGCGGGTCTCTGTCTCCAGTCGGAGTCTTCTGTCTCTCATTGCCCATTAGCAGCGATTGGCATGTTCCAGTAGAAAACACCGCTCCATCACTGCGTGCTTTGCGCCTCCCCAGTTTTCTCTCCTGCGCAACGCTCCGATGAGCGCCAGCGTCAACGCCGCCGCCAGTGTAAGCGTTAGCGCCCGCTGCTTCACATCTACACATGGTTCCCTTTAGCGGGAGATGGTGTAATTTTTTTCTAAACAGAAATGCAGCTTTTCTAAATCGGCTTTATGCTGATACGTATACGGAAGAGTCAAACTAGCGGCTTGGCTCCGTGCACGCTCCGTCGAAATTGTTACTCGTGATCGCAATGCACCCTTTCTAAAGCAGTAGTATGCTGGCACCTATAAGAAAGAATCACGCGTTAAGTTGAAGCCGCATACGGGCCAACGTCTGGCGACACCATTAGTGTTCACCGCATATTGGAATAATCATGTGGTAGCAGTGGACCTTTTTTAATAATTGTAAAGCTAGCGTTCCTGCTGTGCGCCTTGCCCTACTAATGACGTCCGGCCACTTACTGTAAACAGCGTATTGAAACGCAGTTTAATTGTGCTATGGCATGAAAAATGTATACTTGGCTCTTATGATACAAACACGCCTAATGGACAAGTCCCAGCTCGTGCAGCTTGGACCTCGTCTCCACTTGAAGCACGAGAGTTGCCGTCATCAGAAGAGCGAATATGCAGCGCAAAGAAGCGCACTTCAAGGATTATGGAAATGGTCTATTGCCAGCCGATTGAAGTTTGAGTGTAAGTTCCGTTTGTTTTTCCCACAAGTAGTGAATCAGGCACCACAGTGACTTCTAAGTTTAAACTCTTTGTGACCGAAACTGATATAGCCAATCAGTCATAGTGAACTAAATAGAACTTTAGATGGTAACGCTTCAATTAGGTGACGCTTACTGTATTTTCGCCGGAAATCTACAAGGCGAGGGCCGGAGCCATTTTGGCTGTAACCAGTAAATGTTTGGTTCGCGCGAGGCTCAACACTCAAGCAAAAATGATCACAAAAAGTATTGAAAAAAAGTTCGGTACCACAATTTCATTTCTAAGTTCGGAGCACTTTAGGGACCCTGCTTGACGCCCATCAATTGATCTCATGTGGCGTGATCAGGCTCACAGTTAAGCGCTCAATACAGGTCATAACAAGGCTAGCAAAGCTTAAAAGCAGGTTAAAATAAACGAACAAGGTCTACAATATTAAAAATGCAATAACCAAGACGTAATAGCAATAATTAGGTCTATATTGCTACAACGTTTCAAAGCATGCGGCTCACTTCGGCGCCGCGCAAGAGAGGGCGCCACTGCCTGGCTGAGCGAGCGAATGCCCTTCACCCTGCGCTTCGCCGGCGCTGCGTCGCTGCATCTCTTGAGGGGAAAGAACCTTACAAAAGTCACTGGCGGCAATGCGTATCTCATCTCTCTGAAAGAGCAGGAAATCGATAAAGCGCAGCAAAATATATTGCACATGTCGCGTACTGAGTGCGAATCTCCCTAACAAGATATCGCTTGTGTCGTGTACACCCAACATGCCTACCTCAAACATTGGCGTCATCAACGATTTGGTATTCAAGTAATGAGTTTTCAAGTATTTTCGGGAGCGTACGCGAGCACCAGCGAGGGCGCTGGAAGGTGCGATCATTGATGTATAAAAGACGACGCTTTCCGCCGATGATGAGACAAGTCGATGCCCGACTTCCGTGCTGGCCGCTATAATTGTACAGCGAGCGTATCTTGCACTTTATCTTTAGCGGGCACAAATGGGCTCAACAAAGTTTCCATTTGTACCCCGTTGTGCTCAGCGTACTTCACTGTCACAACCACATGACAGTATAAGAGCCTGCAGCACTTGCGTGTTCTGGTTGAATTGCCTTTCCTTTGTGATTGTCGAATGTGCGCTGAGTGAAGGACAGCACACTCGTCCTCGGTAGTCAATAACATATCACTCTAAATCGTCTGAATTGCAATTGTGAGAGCCATTACTTGAATGCATGTGCGACCTGCAGCCGCCAGAAAGCAGTGATCTGTTTACGAAGCCACCGTGACGGACCTGCGTCTATCCGATGCGAAGGGTAGATGCGGCGCAGAGAACCACTCCTCACATTTGATTAAATTTGTAAGCGCTACACACTCGGCAGGCGGAATTCCGGATACTGAGTTTGTAGTGTTTACGCTGAGCTGTAGTGCTTACGGGCTCAGCTTCGGATGTGTACTGCTTACACATCCGAAGCTGAGGCCGCAGTCCATCTCGCTCCGAGTACTTCAAACGGAATATTTCACAGATTTATGTATTTATACTCCGCTGATATTTAGCAGATTTATGGCCAACATTAGGCCAAAGTGCCCTAAATGCATGGAACGACGGCAATGCATGACGCCTCACCGAACTCATCTGAGGCCTGGCGATCGGCACTCACCAGCACGACGTCCAACTTCGGGCTGTGTAGAGGGCCCACAACTTGGAGGCGGGGCCTCCCTGCCCATCCACACGTGGGTGTGGCCCGCAGCCGAACCTCCCCATCGAGGGGAACGGGATCCACAGGACCCCAATAAAGTTCTTTGACTGAATGAATGACTGGCACGTCCTACAACACGTCCAGAAACAAATACCATTAACTTAACAATTAAAAAGTTAATTAACTTGTTTTTGTTACTCACTCATTTTATTCTAGCTTCTCGGTGCGGCAAAGTTCTTCCGCCTCGACATAGAGATTGTTTACAAAGATCATAAGGGCCTGAATGTCACAGCAATTCTGTAAAAATTTGTATTGCCCCCCCCCCCCCCCCCCCCCTCCACCACCACCACCCCCCGCCAAGAAAAAGAAGACACCCTGTCTAGCTTGCAAATTTCTAGTACTGGTAAAAAGAGGGAAGTTGAAATTCCAGCAATTCCCTGATTCTGTGCTAGCGCGATCAAGACGCGGGCGTGTATCTCCCAGCAATTCGATTGATCAGTGAACTCCAATTATGTTCAATGCTTCAAGCAGATACTCATTTTCTCTGCACGGTTGAACTTCAACCACGCACTGCTAGCGCATGCACTAAAAGTAGTTTACATTGTTCAGCACACTTTATAAATATGTGCCTGTCACCAGCTTTTCTGGTGTCATCTATTTGGCGATCAGTAGAATTTTACAGGCGGAATCATCCCCATCACGTTTAGAATGGTGTTGACAACACAGCGGTAATCACAAGTGCTGGATCAACTACTTCACAAGAGTGGGGAGGGAGGTATCACACTGCAGTGTATTTCACGTGGCATAGACTGTGAGAAACAGGCCTATATATATATTATACCTGTCAGTAGCATGTATATATTACACACTGAATACATTAGCAACCAGAATTACAAACAAGTTGGGAATACCTGCGAAATATTAGGAACTCGTGGTAATGGTGACCTTGCCAGCAACACATTTCGCTAGCAATTTAACTTTATTTATCTATAATAAAGAAGTTATATTCTGTTTAGATTGTTTAGTAATGGAAGTAACGAAAACTGTAATATTTGTGTCGTTGCACGCGCTATGATTATTGAGGGTGCTAATGGTGGAGAATAGTGTGGGTCGGTGATTGGATTAATGTAACGTCGGAATTGATCAAGGCAATGCATCGAATATCAGGTTATTATCGGGTGGTTTTGTCATTGAATGCCAAATAGACACCATTCTAACAAGAACTACAACAATAGCACCAAAAACAACGAAAAAAGACTACCACTAAACACAATTCAGGCGCTGGCTGCTATTTCGCTCCTGACCTTTTTCTTGTGCCGAGTCTCTCGCTTATTTTTCTTGCTTTTGTAGCTTCGCGAGCTGGCTTGTTTCGCACATGCGGTACAATCTTGATTGTTGTTGAAGTGGTGCTTGTATCCCCACTTGGAGTTCGAGGAAACTTTCTTTCCTGCACCTTTTATACTAACGAAAACACATAAAGTTGCCAAAAACAAAGAAGCTGTGCAACTTGAAACACTTTTACATGTGTAGAGGGGGGGGAAAGGTTGCAGTATACTATAGCATACTATAGTATATATATACTGTATAGTATACTATAGCAAGGCGTAGCCATGTAAAGCACATCATATGAATTGGTGGAAAAGGAAGTGACGGTGAGGTTAAGTATGTGAAAGAGTAAAACACAGAATAGCCTAAAGAAGGAAAAAGCAGCGCTAAAAACTTGACAAACATGAATGAAGACGGACGAAGACAGGCGCTGACTTACAACTGATCTTTATTTTGGATTGTGGACACATTTATACCGTCTTCCTTCGTGTTTGCCAAGTTTTCAGCGCTGCTTTTCCCTTCTTTACACTATGTACCAACACGCCCAAGCCTTAACCTTAGCATAGTATAGCCATATATAGTATATTATTGCAAGGAGTGGGAAAGGAAAGTGATGGTGAGAAGCAGGGAAAGGAAGAAGAAAGGTCACCAGCTCCGAAAATTGCTGAGTCATCGCAATACAAGCGTGTACTGTGCGATGTCAGTGCACGTTAAAGAACACCAGATTGTCGAAATTTCAGGAGTCCTCCACTACGGCGTCTCTCGTGCACCTATTGTGGTTTTGGGAAGTAAAACCCAAGAGAATATTATATACAGTCCACATGCAAGCGCTGCCGCTTTGAAAAGGCCTCTCTAGGACAAGTGTCGAAGGCGACATGAAGGATTGTACGCATAAGAGAAATTCAAGCCTCGTTACTATTTGATGGCAAAGACGCGTTTTGGTGGTTGAGGGGGATGCAGGTGCTCTTGGGCAGCTCCAGATGGCGACGAATGCTGGAATGCTGAGCAAAGGTTCTCAAACTGAGTTCCGTGCGACTCAGCGGTTCCGTATAGGAAAATTGGGTGTTCCGCGAGCAGTCGGAATAAGTGCGAGCCGCTCCTGTTTTACCCTCGTTATCAACTAATTTATTTACCTCTCTCTTACTCTCATTCATTACCTTTCTTCCGCCCTCTCCCCCCTTACTTTTGCTCTCTCCTTACTACGAGGAGAAAACTTGCAATGCATTTTGTATTTAACGAAGCCATCTCATGCTTACCGCACATCAGATGTCGGCGGGTAGCGATTGACCCACGTAGTA
This sequence comes from Rhipicephalus appendiculatus, assembly GCA_030522465.1. Lineage (NCBI taxonomy): Eukaryota > Metazoa > Arthropoda > Arachnida > Ixodida > Ixodidae > Rhipicephalus > Rhipicephalus appendiculatus. The sequence continues at coordinate 99,078 of JALIZH010011567.1, forward strand.
GCAGCAAATAAATACTCTTTGTTTAGCGCACATTATGAAACTTCCGAAATTTCCGGACCCGTGGTCACAGAGTGTGTGGAGTGCCGGTAATGCATGCTCGTCAGCGCTCTTTGCAAGACGTGCTCCGGGAGAGGGAATCAGTTCGGTAATTCTGGAAGCCGAGATATGGAAAGTGATAGCGGGTATTCAAACTAGTTCAAACGACTTTAACGGACAGCCCAGCGCTTTATTCGTGGCTCATGGCGTGCCAGGGTTTACGTGGCACATTTTTCGTACATGCTCATTTGCCACTGCCCTTCTTAGGCTCTGTAATCAAAAAGCGAAACGAGCGCTTTGATACGCGCAGGAGGAATAGCGTCATGCCGGCTGTGGGCTGCAGGAGCATTAGGCTTAGGCTTACGGCCGACGTATCGTATAGCGACCTTTTCCCAGTGCGAGTGTAATGCCGTCGTTTCTAATTTGGAAAAATTAAAATACTTTTCAGAAACATTTGGCGTTTCGTTTGCGTGAACACATTGATTACGCCATGCCGTGCCTGAAACATGCAATGCACTTTCGGAGGGCGCTTCACGTAGCCTAACTCCCGGCGGAATATCGCTAGTCTTTGTATTTCCACAGGTTGCACATCAGCGGCGATGACGTTCGGCGTTATAGATATTTGGTCAATGCGGGCGTGTAAAGACTGGTTGCGCGCGTGGAGAAGTGTCAACACCTACCCCCCCATCTCATCCCCCCCCCCCCCCCAACCTCGCTTCCTATTGTTTTCGGGCAAAAACGAAAAAGTTGGGGTTGCGCGACACACTGGAAAAGCCGTCTGGGTTTCCGAAGTTCAGAATGTTCGAGAACACCTCGTGTAGAGCAACGACGCCGTGTTGATGCCATACAAAAAGAATATTATAGGGAAAGCCGCAACATACAATGAATATCTACGCTCGAACATAACGTAGAAAACTGCTACAGGAGATTCTTCGTAAATATCTCATTAATTCATTCTTTGCTACGTATGGCTTTTCCTTATGGATGAGATGAACCTGCCCCTTGATCAGTACACAGCAATTGGTTGCTCTGAATACGTTCACCCCTTAAGCAACTTAAAGGAGACATTAATTCAAAGAAATTACCCTCAGGAAGCCCTAAACAAGGTCTATAACGAAGCATGTAAACTAGATAGGAAAGCAACACTAACTAAAAGAGTCCACGTAGCACAACCTAACCAACCGCCAGCATTTATAACCAAATACTCAAATGCGCTCCCAAACATAAATAATATCCTTCGTAAGTATTTTCCAATACTGGCAAGGAACGAGCGCCTTAGAAAAGCTTTTCCCAAAGTACTAAAGGTCGTGTACCGCCGGAATAAGAATTTTAAGGACATGTTAATGCATGCAAAAGTAAACCCACATTCTACTGCCCACATAACACCTTGCTCTCGTCCAAGATGCAAGACTTGTAAACACCTCCAAGATGACTTGATAGTTAAAAGCTCCGCAAGTGATTACGTCCATCATATAAAGTCTAGTTTTACCTGCACTAGTTCAAACGTTATCTGCATGATCGAATGTTCACATTGTCACGAACGGTACATTGGCGAAACGGGACAGCCTGTTAATGTTAGACTAAACGGTCATCGCGCGGACACGGCAGAGAAATTACCGAAAGCAGTGGCACAGCTTTTTAATGTAGCAGGACATAACTTCGACGATCTGAAACTTTACATATTTCAGGCAAACCTCCGGTCCGCAAAAGAGACAGAAAATATACATAGTCATACCTTATTCACAAGTTCAATACACTCCAGCCAGCAGGTATAGACGTTTCTAAAGGGGCTCTTGAATCCATTCGATATGGTACATACACAAAGAAAGCCAGTCAGAGTTAAGCAAAGCCCCGGAAACTCAGCGCTAGTTTCGGTTTCAAGGAACATGCACGCTCATAGCGGTTGCCGGGCATCCTAAGATCTGGTTGATCGAAGTGAGGTTGATGTGGATGTTCGCATTTATTTGCTTTCGCGAGTTAAAACAGAAAGCGCAGAGAAGGGAAGCCGCAGTGAGCTACGCCGAGCAAGTCAACCATGCATAAGACGAATATGGCTAAATCGAGCGTCACATGTTTTTCACAGCTCTGCGGTGTGTTAACCCGGGGATTTCCAGTTCCGCGAAGGTTTTTCAGGTTTCCAGTGGCAACGGGTGAGCACAAGTATTTGGGCACATTATTTCAGCAGGTATTAATTTTGCATGAGTACATGAGTAAACCCAGTTCTCTGCAAGCCTGACTGTACTGACATAAGCGCAGTGTCGCGAGACTAATGGTCAAGACGACAACCTACCCGGTGTCAACAAAATACGTTTAATGAAAGCCTTGAATGGGTGTTGGCTTGGCTACAAAGCTTTTCATATTTTACTTTTGGCATGTAGCTCAAATGATGTGAAGCAATTTTAGGCTCCTGCCTGTTCATGAAATTCATGGAGCCAGTTTGAAGCTTTGTGGTTCTTCACTTCTAATACTGTCACTGAAATACATATGATGGACTGAGTGCTTCTAGAAATCGTTAGAGGAAATGTCGCTGGAGCCGACATTTTGACAACTGAACTTTTCTTCGTCAAGGCAACGCTGCTGCCCTGACAAAGACAATTCAACTTTCCGAAACATTGTCTTCAGTGACGTTCTTTCTTCAAGAACTTCTCATCGCTTCAAGCCTCTCTGTTCCTCTGAACTTCTGCCTCGTTTGGTAGTCAAATTCTGTAAGAAAAATATGTGCGCCGTCATAACAAGCGTGATTGAGTCAAATACGATGTGTCCAGCTCGTGAATGTTGGTAACTTTCGCATTGGTTCGGATATTCTGCGTCCACGTTTTGCTCATTATGTCCATATTTCAGTTGTGAATGAAAGCTTCCTTTATTGATTGACACTTTCACACTACGCGCATGTCTGTTTTTTTTTATACGAAACATGCAATAAAAAAGATTAATTTTATTTGTGTCGATCGAGTTTTGTCTTACTGAGCAATCGGTCCGCTTAAGTTTCCCTGTTTCAGAACACACGCGGCCCGCTTGCATGCGAAGTGGGAAAGGAGAGCTCCCGCGGCAACCCTCCTCCTCTCAGTTTTGCGCCCTTTCCATCTATTTGGTGACCTCACCAGTGACGACATGAAAGAAATGTTCTGTTTGTGATTTATTTCTTGTTGGATGCCCGGCCGCCGCCAGTAGTAAAAGCGGCGCTGCCGCTGCGTATCCGCATGCGAGAGCGCGTCACATGGGAGGTATAGGGAGTTTCCGCCCCCTGGTTAAGCCCTCCTTCTAGGAATTTCAAACCTACTTTTGGTAAGTAGTGCTTCTTCTGACACCTGGGATTCAGCGATACGTCTAAAATCCCTGCCCCCCACCCCGCTTTCTTCTTTTCGTTTTATTCACGGAACATGTTTCCTCTTCACTCACACAATTCGTCTCGGCACCCCCCCCCCCCCCCCCCGCCACACACACATACCCCCCGCACCCTCGTATCAACAGTCGCCCTCTCCCCCTCCTTTGTTAGGATGGAGGAGAGGGTACGGAGCACATACACGCTAGCGCTAAGGAAATCAGTTCTAGCCTTGAAGAAGACAAGTCCACTTGTCGAAACGTCGGCTGGAGCACATAAGCCCTGTTTACGGATTTTTTCAATTGGTTACATAGGTATTCGTAGCAGAGATTTAGGCGCAACATTCGAAGCACTTATTTTCGCTTGTGAACGGTTGCTTAAATGATGGAACGGAAACAAGATTTTGTTTCTTGCAGTCGTTTCTCTTTGTAGATTACATGGAGAGCTATTCGGCCAGGTAGACAAAACCAGGAAATCAAAGCAGATTGACTCCGGAGGCTTTCAAGATTGACCAAGGATAGGGGCGCCCCTTCACACTTGATTCCATACAGGCACACCGTCGTCAGCAGGATCTCAGATTTTCTAAATACACTTTACGCCGAAACGTATACGGAAATTTCAAGCGTTTCATAGAGAGAGAAAACTTTTAGATGTGAAGCATCTTATGGCGAAGCTTAATCCGGTGGTGGTTGTGGTGGTGGTGGTGGTGTGCGGCGTGACCACCCTTACTGCGCATGCGCAAACCTTTTCAAAAAAAAATAAAAACAAAAAAAACCTCCTCTCCCCCCTCTCTCTCCTCTAGGCATCCCTCCCCGCGGCAACCACACCTTCACTGCGCATGCGCCTCCTCTCTCCTCTAGGCCCTGCCCGCGGCGTCCAAACTCCCACTGCGCATGCGCGTCCCCCCCCTCTCTCTCCTCTCCTACGCTCCCCCCTCTCTCCTCTAGGCCCTGCCCGCAGCGTCCACATTCCCGCTGCGCATGCGCGTCCCCCCCCCTCTCTCTCTCCTCTCCCACGCTTCCCCCTCTCTCGCCTCGCGACGCCGACGCAGGCAGCGTCTGCTAGCGAGTTTCTTTGTTGAAAAAAAACCGGCAGATCCCACGCACTGTGGGAATCGATGTGATGCGAAGCAGCCAGCAAGGAGCAAATCATGCTGTACATAATATGCATGTCATTATTTACATGTTAGGACCTGTCATTTGTGTTCGCCATACAGTCACGTCACGCAATACAAATTTTGGTGTATATCAAGCTAGCGAACTGGACGCAAGCGCACCATGAGCGTGGCATGTAAATGGCATTGTAGATGACACGCATGCCATGATTTTCATGTTACAACCTGCCACTTATGTTCACTTAATGTTTTCCCTCGAATCGCAACGAGACGCGAGACCAATCCGCCTCCGTTTCGCATGCGTTCGTATTCTCGCGCTCTGCGCATCGTGCAGACGCCATCCACGTTCCAGCGTTTACATTGACGGACACCCTGTCAATTCCAAAGTGTGTTCCTCGAACGCCTGCGCCCACTGAGACGGGGTCGGTCAGAATGGAACGTGATGCGCGCGTCTCCCTCCTTGCATGATTATAGACGCTGGTCACAGCGACGCTACGCAAGCAAAGCGCGAGCGCTGTAAAGTCTAACGCGTCCAGCGTCCGTTTGCGCGCCCCTGCGCCCAACTGGCACTTTGCCAGGGCACAGCTGGAGGGACGGACGGACGGGCGGACGTCGGACGTGAACATGAGACATTAAAGGCTTTCACCTTAGAATTTGTATGCCAAGCTGGCGAAACGGCCACAAGGGTGTCATGAGCGTGGCATGCAAGTCATGTTGCACATGACATGTCATGATTTGCATATTGCCACTTGTCATTTATCCTCGTCATACAATCACGTCACTGAACAGTAAATTTGGTGTATATCAAGCTAGCGAAACGGCCACGGGAGTACCATGAGTGTGGCATGCAAGTCATATGTTGCACATGACATATCATGGTTTCCATATTACCACTTGTCATTTATGCTCTTTATACAGTCACGTCCCTCAATACGAAGCTTGTTGTATATCATGCTAGCGAAACGGCCACGAGTGTGTCATGAACGTAGCATGCAAGTCATGTTGCACATGACATGCCAAGACTTCCGTATTACCACTTGGCATTTATGTTCGTCATACAGTAACGTCGCGCCATACCAAATTTGGTGTATATCAAGCTAGCGAAACGGCCGTCAGCGCGCCATGAGCGTGGCATGTAAATCATGTTGCATATGACATGCAGGTAATGATTTTCATATTACCACCTGTCATTTATGCTTGTCGTACAGTCACGTCCCTCAATACCAAACTTGGTGTATTTCAAGCTAGCGAAACGGCCACGAGAGTGTCATGAGCGTGGCATGCAAGTCATGTTGCACATGACATGTCATGTTTTTCATATTACCACTTGGCATTTATGTTCGTCATACAGTCACGTCACGAAATACCAAATTTGGTGTATATCAAGCAAGCGAAACGGCCGTCAGCGCGCCATGAGCGTGGCATGTAAATCATGTTGTACATGACATGCACTTCATTATCTGCATATTACCACCTGTCATTTATGTTCGTCATACAGTCACGTCACTCAATCCCGAATTTGGTGTATATCAAGCTAACGAAACGGCCGCGAGCCGGCCATGAGCGTGGCATGTAAATCATACTTTTCATGACAAGTTAGTCATGATTTTCATGATATGACCAGCCATTTGTGTTCGTCATACAGTCATGTTATGGCATACCAAATTTGGTATAAATCCCATTAACGATACGGCCAGGAGAGCACAAAGTCGTAGGCGGCTAGATAGATAGATAGATAGATAGATACGCTCAAAGTCGCCGAAGTTCGCTAAGAAATGCTTCGCATTTAAAACCGACTGCTCGCGCTGCACAACCGTTCACTGGCCATCCCGTATATATGGCAACGGATCTTGACCTGCAATGTGGTGCCGGTGGGAGATTTCTCCTGTGCGTTGTTGAACAATAAAAATTCGCAGCGTGTGCGTTAACTAAAAGCGGACTGCGGGTCTCTGTGTCCAGTCGGAGTCTTCTGTCTCTCATTGCCCATTAGCATCGATTGGCATGTTCCAGTAGGAAACACCACTCCATCACTGCGTGCTTTGCGCCTCCCCAGTTTTCTCTCCTGCGCAACGCTGCGATGAGCGCCAGCGTCAACGCCGCCGCCAGTGTAAGCGTTAGCGCCCGCTGCTTCACATCTACACATGGTTCCCTTTAGCGGGAGATGGCGTAATTTTTTATTTGAATCAATGAGGAATGTCAGGTGAGGCTCTCAGCCCAGAGCTCCAACAGCCGCTTCCGCAGCATGGCCTCCCATTTTGCAGGGTTGGAATAGGGGAGGAGATTGGAGAACGCCTGGCAGGCGGACCCTGACATTCCAGCCTTACGTGAAAAAACGTCGGGACCGCTCCGCAGCCAGGACATTTGTGAGGGTAAGAAGTGGGATGGATGATGTGGAGGAAATGTTGGTTGGGGAATGCGTTGGCCTGCAGTTGACGCCTGTGTATCGGAACGAAACGAAAACCGAAAAGGAAAAAAAAACGATATTTTTGACCGGAACGAAAACGTAACCGAAACGTTATCTATTATTTCGTTCCGGAGGGAAACCGAAATTTTTTTTATCGTTTTTCAGTTCACTCGGAAACTTGGCAATTCGGAACAAGCGAGGTCATGCAACGTGAGCAATAATGCACATCTCAGAGTACAGAACGCGTACCTCAGGCAAGAATTCTAAAGTGAAGATTAGTTGAAATTGTGCGAAAAATGAAAACAGCGACAGCCAGAGATGTTTACCGTAACTCAAGTGGACTTTTGTGCGCCTTCGATACATTCCAGCGTGGAGAGGGTATTCTCGGCGCGCAAGTTTTTTTATATGAGCAGGGGTCTCGCGTATGAGATGTATAGGAGGTATTCACTGAGCTCTTCCCGCCAGGTGGCGTCAGCGTGTGCGCCGCCATAGCCGTGGTCTTTCAGCGATCCGGCATATGACAGCCTGATGTTTGGCTACGCTGCACCTCCCTAAGCCGTTTTCTCAGAAAAATATCAACATAACACTTGCTGCCTAGAACTTTGGTTGCAGTCCGACGATGTTGTTCGCGCGCGAGACCACGAGTATGGCGACTTCCGTGCTAGCGCCCCTTGCGGATGACGTCATGTGAATACCTCCTATACGCTCGATGACGGGCTGCTTCCCAGATCACACTCACTCCCTCGACGCAAAGCATTGAGCCTGCTCAAAATATTCGTAATTCACTTTTGAGAAAGTCTGTTATAATTAAGAAGGGCACTGGTTTGCACTGATTTGTAGGAATTCGTGGTACAGTTAGCTGTGCTCCTCTTAAGAACGTGCTCTACCCCTGTCCACTTTCTTAAGAGGAGCGTGAGTAAATATACGACAAATCCAATACTTTTATCGTTACTTTAACTTCAAATTTTTGCTTACAAACAAATAACGTTACGAACCGTTACGGAACATTCATTTTCGTTCCGGAACAGAAACGGAACGGAACTTTTTGCGGTGGAACGAAACTAAAACCGTAACGAAAAACATTTCGTTCCGACACCCTGGTTGACGCACAGCGGTTGAATCCTCTCGGGTCAGCGTGTGGTGTGGTGGAGGGTACCGAAGGCGTTCTCGTCTATAGTAATCGGGAATGTCTCAATATCCTAAAAGTTCCGTGTTTGTGTCCTCCTCATCTGGGTTGGACAGCTCTTCCTCCGGTTCCCAGTTAGTGAGTGCTCGGGTAGCTGCATGTGCGCAGTCATGACCGGGGAGAGAGGCGTGCCCGGGGGGTCCAGACAAGTCGGAAAGCGTTTCATAGAAGCCACATATGATCCACCATCATATATGGTCGCCGCATATTGGAATACACATGAGGCAGCAACTTGTGGCCGATACGAGATTTTGTGTATGTTTCGTGTTTTTTTTATCAAACAATCAATGAGGTGTCATAGTGGCTTTTAAATTTAGCCTCTTTGTAACCAATAATAATATATCGAATCGGTCATAGCGTACTAAATCGAACTTTGGATGGTCGCGCTTCATTTGCGTGACAGTCACTTTTTTCGTAGAAAATCTTTCGTAGGAATAACACGAAGGTCGCAGCGCTCGCGGCTGTAACGATCAGACATTTGGTTCGCTTGAGGCTCGAAGCATTGGCATAAAAAAGGACAATAAAGATTGAAAGAAATTTCGGTACCACATTTTCTATTTAAGTACGGAGAACATTAGAGTTCCGGCTTATCGTCAATCTATGAGTCTCTTGTGCCCTCATCACAATCACAGCAAAGCTCTCAATAAAGGCCATAAAAAGGCTAGCAATACTAAAGAGCTGGTCTAAATAAAGGAAATAGTAATAAAATAACAAAATTAACACAAACAACCAAAAAAAAGGAATCGAGATATTTAACTTCACATTGCTAAAAAGGTTTCGGAAACATACGGCTGACTCCGGCGCCACACAAGATTGGGCACCACCTCATCGTGCCCACCATCCTGGGCTTCTCCGGTGCCGCGTGGCTATATCTCATAGGGGAGCCTGAGGGAACCCGCTGCCGACTACGCGTACGTCAACTGTCGTAACATGCAGCAAATTATTGAAATGTAGCAAAATGTAGCGCACATGTCACACACAAATTTTTAAAATTTGCCTAACAAGATTCTAGTCTCGTCAGGGAAACCCTACATGGTTACCTCAAACATTGGCGTGAGGGATACTTTGGTAAACGGTCTAGTAGGAACTCTGCGAACAAGAATTGCTGAGCGCTCGTGCTACGCACTTATTCAACTTTCACAGTAATGAAGCTTTCATGCGTTTTTTTTTTTTTCAACAGCGAGAGGTTTTATG
>JALIZH010011568.1:0-47579 GCA_030522465.1 Rhipicephalus appendiculatus
TATCCGGAACATGATTGCTTTTATCTCTCTTGCTTGCATTTATATACATATCCGGAACATGATGGCGGCGAATACGGCAACGACAAAAACGCGCCGAGAGTGTCCTTATAATTGCTATCGCAATAAAAGAATGCGCCTATATGTCCTTTTAAAGCCGCTATGACTCTGATTTGTGTTCATAATCTGTTTCATTTGGGTTACTCCTTTTGCATTCAGAAATAAGCTGGCAGAATTTTACCACATTAAGCATAGCACTTAATTTATATTTGAATATTTTTATAAACACCAGATCGTCTTGAGAGTCACGCAACACTTGAGCATTCGCGAGCCCTGACGTAACAAGCAGTTAGCTGTGCGAGCGTCTGCGTTCCGGTGAACGATACTGGTCTGTGAGCAGCTACGCGTAAAATCGAGATATTAGATGTGAAGCATCTTATGGCGAAGCTTAATCCGGTGGTGGTGGTGGTGTGCCGGCGTGACCACCCTTACTGCGCATGCGCGAACATTTCAAAAAAAAAAATAAAAACCTCCTCTGCCCCTCTCTCTCCTCTAGGCATCCCTCCCCGCGGCAACCACACCCTCACTGCGCATGCGCCTCCCCTCCTCTCTCCTCTCCTACGTTCCCCCCCCTCTCTCCTCTAGGCATCCCTGCCCGCGGCGTTCATACTCCCGCTGCGCATGCGCGTCCCCCCCTCTCTCTCTGCTCACCTACGCTCCCCCCTCTCTAGGTAACCCCTGCCCGCGGCGTCCACACTCCAACTGCGCATGCACGTCCCCCCCCCCCTCTCTCTCCTCTCCTACGCTCCCCCCTCTCTCGCCTCGCGACGCCGACGCAGGCAGCGTCTGCTAGCGAGTTTCTTGGTTGAAAAAACCGACTGCTCGCGCTGCACAACCGTTCACTGGCCACCCCGTATATATGGCAATGGATCTTGACCTCCAAGGTGGTGCCGGTGGGAGATTTCTCCTGTGCGTTGTTGAACAATAAAAATTCGCAGCGTGCGCGTTAACTGAAAGCGGAATGCGGGTCTCTGTGTCCAGTCGGAGTCTTCTGTCTCTCATTGCCCATTAGCAGCGATTGGCATGTTACAGTGGGAAACACCGCTCCATCACTGCGTGCTTTGCGCCTCCCCAGTTTTCTGTCCTGCGCAACGCTGCGATAAGCACCAGCGTCAACGCCACCGCCAATGTAAGCGTTAGTGCCCGCTGCTTCACATCTACACATGGTTCCCTTTAGCGGGAGATGGTGTAATTTTTTTTAGCTTTCTTCAGCTTGGCACTGAAAATTGAACGATTTGCAGCGGCTGATGCTTTCGCAGAAGACGACGGCTCCGCTCGATGCAGCGCATGACGTCACAGACGCCATTGCAATATGGCGGTCGCCGGCGGTGGGCGGGGTTTACAGCTAGCGACTTTTAGGGCTTGTTTTGCATTGCAGTATTCTTTTAGGCCCACTTTTCCTATCTTGATTGGCATTATAGACCCTGTACTTCTACTTTTCGCTGAAAACCACAAATTCGTGGATGACCGTGCTATGGTCCCTTTAAGGAAAATGAACGAGGAACCGTGTGACATTGTTATTGATGTATTGCCTCTTTACTCGCTTAATTCAGGACGCTAACTTATCTCAATACTATCTCCCCCTACCTTTTCTTCTCCGTCCTCCCCCGTTTCTGCGCTTGCCCTCTCTCCCTCCACTTTTGTGAGTGGGGGGATAGAATACAAGACATACCGACGCGCGCGCTAAGGTGTTCAGTAGCTGCCTTGAAGATGACAAGACCACTTTCGAAAAGTTGGTTCTAGCCCCTTGTTATCGATTTCGCATCTATTCTACTGCTACAACTTACGTGTGTCAAAGGTCCCTAAGACGTTTTATTCTTTCACTAGAAGTGGCACGGAGCAAGCGGAACGCAATTAGATTATTGCGTGACTTGCGTATGCTGTAAACATAAACACTATAAAAAACAAGTGTTCTTTGAATTTTGAGAATATTCTTAAAGGTCTCACAAAGAACAGTTGCGTGCTTTTCCACTGTTTGCTCTCAACGAAAGGAATCTCACAGCTACATCGTGAGTCGTCGAGTGCTTCCTAAGTTGTGCAGGCAGAGATGGCACGCGACGTTGCCCTGCTAATGCGCACTATAAAGAACTCTCTAAGGACGTGGACAACAATGATTGGCAACAATGTGTATCTGGCACACAAGATCGAAAGATACAACGTGTTACTATAGAGGACTGCTTCTTTTCCGAATCTGGTAGTTCAATGGTGGCAGTCAAAACACCAATAATGCATCACCACAACACTCTCCACGCCACTTTCGTTGTCGATAATCTTTTCTCGGAGTATTTGAAGGGAGGCTTTCAATACACGAAAGAACGTGAGTGGTGTCACCATGCAAGCAGGTTCCATTGTCGCTTACGACCGGTGGACTGAACCCATGTCAACGGCAGCTGCTATTAGGTTCTGAGGAAGACCATGATTACTGAGTGGTTATTTTTCCTGGCTTTGATTACTTCAGCTGCTATTCCTGACGAATTCTCGGACGATCTCATTGGTAAGATCCTCACCGTCATTTCGTTGTTCAAGTTTTTCATAAAAAAGGGAACTTCCATCCACCCTATTTCATGTTCCTCACAAACTTCATTCCATGAAAAAATGTGCTAGTTTGGCCTTCCTTTAAAATAACGCAAATATTAAAGCAATGTCTCATACTGAAATAAATTACATAGCTGGTGAGTAAATGATAAGCAGAAATAAAGTGCTCAATCGAGTCAGAGAAACACATGTTGGGTGAATGTTGGGTGATTTCTCTAATGGTTACGTAGTTCCATTCGTTCATACATTGCTTTGTTATGAATATTTTTGTATGTATTTCAGAGTTCTGGTTTTTGTTTTTTGCTGTCATGGGCCACATGCGTGTTTCTCTTTGTATTGTCGCTTTCCGCTGCCTGTAAGCTTTTAAGTTTTTGTAATTTAGATTTTTTTTTCTGGGTGAAGGGGCCAGTCAAGCTGTGAAATGCAGCTTTTATTCCTTTACACCAAACCACGCATACAGTGTATTCTCATGTACTTGTCGCGTGGTTGAATAAACTCAAACTCAAACATGCGCAAGCGCTCGTGCGGAGCTGCATCGCTAACAACATGTTTCAATGTCGTGCTTCATTACCACTCGTCTGATCCTCAGCCATAATGCTACATCATATAAATACCTCTGTATGTCACAATGAAACACCCTGGTCTTTTCGTGAGTTAGGCTTCATATTTTGGCATTCTTTTGGGGGAAATGCAGCGTAGGGACATTTTTCAAAAGTCAGACTGACTGTCCATTTCGAGCACGAACTCTTTCTATGATATGCCAGGAATATATGGCAGTTTTGGTAATGACTTTTAGCTGTCAGCAATTTCTCTGTTGCGCTTTCCCTTTGCATTGTTACTGCATAGATGTACTTTATTGTTTTTCTATAGAAACCTGGCGCCCTTAAAAAAACGAAAAAAATGTTTGTCGTATGCTTTCATACCTTAGGGGCTTTTTAGAAATAGGTGGTGAATTTTAGTTGATATCATTAGATCTGGCAATACTTGTGTTGTTTTTTTACAGTTTTACATTTGCTCGTCTACCCAACTACTTTTCCTCGAAATGGCCTTTGCCTTAGTATAGCGTACTTCCTGCTGCTACTCAAATGAAGTGCTGCCGCTGAGATAATTGGCAATTAAGTTAAACGATATACATGCAAATGCAAGCGTCCATAAAAGTACGGGCTAACGAATATTGCGTATCTTCAGCCTGTAGTCAAAAGGGTTGGTGTCAAGAACGTGGTTTGTTAAAATAATGCCTGCCGTCGTCTGTCACTTTCTGTACATAATGTATGTAGATAGGACGAGGCCATCTTTGTAAAATCAAGTTACGTGTGCATGCGTGCACATCAACGAAATTTCCGATCCAGCTATATGTTATTTCTGCATTGCTTACCTTTTAACTCTCAATAAATCCGCTCAAGAACTACAAGATTCAAGGTCGTGCATACTTAGGATTTTTGTTTATTATCTGGCTGTCACCTTTCGCAGTGACACCTAAGTTCTTTTTAAATAAGAAGGCTTTATTAATGCTGGTGCTCAATAAAGGCCCATACATATGCAAATGATTATGTGCCTGAGTGTCTGAACATGGTCATGGCCATTGAGCTCAAACAGTATCAGTTTGATTTGCCGATCAACACTTCTTAGCACGTTAAACTAGGAAACAAATTCTTAGCTATTCCGCAATATACAGGTGTATGACCAGCGGGAATGTTTAGCCTAAGAAACATAGGGGAAACAGGATATCGAACAGTAGCCGATCACGCACCCTGCAACTAAATCCGAAATAGCTTTCGAGAAAGTGCATTTTGAATTGACCGTATGCCAAGGTCATTTTATCTCAGTCGCGAAAGTCGGAACGAAAAGCGTTCCAAAAACCTATCTCACAGACATCAACGCGCGGGCGTTTGATTGAACCGCGACTAGTTGACGTAGTGAGAAAAAATCAAAACCACAAAGCCGAATATTTTTAATTATGAACATGACAAAGTAACCTACCCTTTTTTTTATGACTTGTCTGGCATTTGGCTTGAACTCTGACTTCGTCTTTTTTTTTTGTCAATTGCCAGAAGGGTAGCGTATACGTGCAGTCTGGTAGGTTGGCCTGTATTCAGTTCGACGCATTGACGGTTCAACGAGGCATCGCTCACATTTATGTAGTGGTTTCGCGCGTGTTTTCTGTAAGTTATTTCTTTTCTGATGTGTTATGTACTGGCGTGACTCTTCAGAAAGCCTTCACTAGCTCACAGAAGCTATAGGCGACCGCTCCTGTGACAGTAGACTGCTTTCGCTGGCGCGGGGCCGGCTTGTCTCGCCTTTCATGACGGTGGAGGTGGCACATTAAACGAAGAAACGCTGCGCTGTGCAAGGCTGCCAAAGGGATACTTTCACGGGACGGCTGCTCCGTTGCTCCAGTCGTTTTGCTTGATTGGGCAACATGAGTTTTCAATCTATTGTGATATGTGCTGGCGAGGCGTTCTATCGTTTTGTTTTTTCTGCAATGTGTATTGCTCAATGGACGATGTACACTTTTACGCTAATAAAGCAAGCTTGCTTCTCAAATGCTCGATCATAGTCGTATGCGAGAGGCATACGACTATTACCGATCCGTGAACATGCTAAAAAAGTCACGTAGTAATCGAAAGCAGGCAAAAGAGCCTGTAGCGTACTCGCCCCAAGTAGGAGCGAAAAGAAAACACCTACACTCCTTGAAGTTTGGGACCAGAATTAGTTTGTTTGCCAAGAAAAACAGGCTTCGAAAAGTAATGACACAAAGGGGCGTGGGCTGCGTATCTCCCGCGGAACGCCGGAGATAACGTGAGGCATGTTGGCCGCGTATGCGCCGTGCGCCTCTGCATACGAATTGCTATGCGCACACAAATAAAATTATCGCGACCACCGGCATCAACGCCCGCTACAAGGGACCGCCCCCCCCCCCCCCCTAGACGGCGGAGCAAGGGGAAAAAAACAAAAAAAAACAAGCAAATGTGCGAGTTAGTCCATGAGGTGAGCCGGTTTCACGTGGTCGAGAGAAACGACGACCTCTGTGTCGCGTACACGAATGGTCACAGTTTTGTGCGACCACGACAGCACACGGAAGGGTCCGTCTTACGAAGCAGTCAACGGCGCTTTCAATGTGTCCCGTCGCACGAACACATGGGTTGCCACATTCATGTCTGGGAAGAAAAACAGTCTTTCGTTGCGGCTGACTCGCGGCGCGTTGGATTGCCGGTGCTCCAACCAGAAATGCAGGCTTTCCACATGTTCTGAAAGTGCCGGCGTAGGGCTTGGTTTCTCACCAAAGACTTATCCCGGTAGTCGGATTGTAGAGCCGTACAGCATTTCTGCAGCACTGCATCCGAGGCCTTCTTTTATCGCGGTACGCCGGCCCAGAAGGACGAAAGGGAGCTTCTCCACCCAGTACTCTCTATCCAATTTGGCCGTTAAAGATGCCTTCAGTTGACGGTGTAGCCGCTCCACCATTCCATTGCTCGTTGGGTGGTAAGCCGTGGTGTACTGGAGCCGTGTTCCCAGAAGCATGGCCAGTGCAAAGAATAGGTTGCTCTGGGATTGTCGTCCCCAGTCGGTCGTTATGCGCAGTGGGCAGCCATAGCGTGAAACCCATGTGGCCACAAACGTCTGTGCGACGGTCCCGGCTGCGATGTCCAGAATCGGCGTCGCCTCAGGCCGCCGTGAGTAGCGGTCGACACATCTGAGCAGGTGTCTGTAACCCTGGGAAGGAGGTAGATGTCCTACCAAGTCCAAGTGAATGTGGTCGAAACGACACTCTGGTGGCCGAAATGCTTGGAGTGCTGTGCACGTGCGACGAGTCACCTTGACTGCTTGACATGTTCGGCACGTCTTCGCCCAGCGTCGAATGTCGGCGTTAATGCCTGGCCACACAAAGCGGTCCGTGACGAGCCTCTGCGTCGCGCGGATTCCTGGGTGGCTGAGGTCGTGAAGGTTGTCAAACACTGCATGCCGAAACTGGACGGGGACGAAGGGTCTTGGAGATTTCCGCGATGTGTCACATGTGACCACAGTCGTTGTGTATGGTAGCGAGATCTCTGCTAGCACAAGTGACAGTGGATTCTCCCGCATCTCGGTTAGCTCTGGGTCGTCCCGCTGGGCGGCGGCTAATGTCTCAAAGTCGAACGGACGCTGAAACGGTGTCGATACGGGAGAGTGCGTCGGCTGCTTGATTTTCGCTCCCCGCTATGTAGCGGATGTCCGTGGAAAATTCGGAAATGAATGAAAGTTACCGCAGTTCTCTTTCCGAATATGAGGAACTGTTGTTCTTGAACGCATATGTCAGCGGCTTGTGGTCCGTTAAAATGTGGAAAGTGCGACCTTCGAGGAAGAAACGGAAATGCTTTACGGAGCAATAAATGACCAGCATCTCCCTCCCAAAGGTGCTGTAGCGCACTTCCGCCTGTTTCAGACGTGTTGAAAAGAAACCTGTCAGTTTCCAGTCCTTGCCGTCGTAATGTTGCAACACTGCTCCCACTGCCGTCGTTGAAGCATCAACCATGATCCGCGTTGGCGAGTCGGAAAGCGGGGGCATCAGAAGTGTTGGGGAGGCAAGCTGAGTTTTGGCGTCCTGGAAGGCTTTTTCGTGCTCCGCTGACCAGTGAAACTCGGGCGTTTTCTTCGTGTCCCGGCGCAGCAAGTCAGTTAGCGGCTGTAGAATGTGTGCACAGGGTGGGATGAAGCGCCTATGGAAGTTGATCAGCCCGAGAAACTCGCGCAACGTGCGGAAAGAGGTAGGCGTGGGAAATTCGCTAACTGCTTGTACCCGTAATTCGAGCGGCAAGATGCCTTCAAATAAAACTATCGCGACCACCGGCATCAACGCCCGGTAAAGCCAAAAAATAAATAAATAGGGGAATTAGTGTCACTGCGTGACGTTTTCTCAGTTGTGGTTGTGAAACTATATTTTACTTGCTTTAATTTTTTTCTAGCAGTCAAATGTCCCCACTATATGTAGATGGCAATGCTGGCAACAAGCCGCCATTTTTTTTGGCACGAGACCTTCTATGGAAGTTTTGATACCAGTTTACATATACCTTGCGGATGCTCTTTTAAATATTTTCATTGGAACAGTGTGGTAGTTGTGTCCTCTTACCGAATTCTCTCTTTCACGACTTGTGTCGTCTTGTATGGCTTGCTGCATGCGCTCGGCTTTTCGCGTACAATCTTAGTTTGCAGTGGTCGCCCGTGCATTTGCATCTTGAATTAGAGCAGATCTGTGGTGAGTGTTGGCGTTTGCCCTATTTGCGTGGAGCATATGTTCGTGTTGACGGACAGGAAAAAATACACGCAACCCTAGCTTAGCACAGCTTTGCTGTAAAAATACTGAACACAAAGCTACCTAATATGAACCGCAAAGTTAATTCCATTCTTTGCAAAAAGTTATCTTGTCATAAACGATTTCGACCGGTACCGCTCCTTTCGTAAATATAGTCTTGTGTAGTTGTCCACTTGCGTGAGTATTTCCATTAAGAGCGTTGGTTACTGAATGAAGAGCATCGAACGATTACAGTACTAGTAAGGAGCCGTTTAACAGAAGCAATCAGTCACACGTGGTTCTTTCGTACAGAAAGGTGGGATCCATTAGCTACGTCGCCATGCCGTAACACCCTTTTATTTTTTTCTATTTCTAACTGGTTATTCGTTCTTTAATGTTGGTCAAAATACTTCGCCCGCTGCCGCTTCGCTGTTCATGTGCGCCACGTGATGCTATGAAAACCGCGAGAAAAATTATCACTGTTAAATTCGTAAGCGTGTATTTTGTGACTGTAGAAAGCCGTGTACCGTACGTACACGCCAATCATTTGCAACAAGGCGGTGTGTTGACATCTCCAATCGGTGATACACCGGTCGATCTGCCACAACCACCTCGAATATCATTAACCACATCCAATACCACGCTGCTACATGCACCGCCGGCGCAAAACCACTCTTAGGGAAGCCGTCCCACGTTATGTCTGAAAGCATGCCATGCCCCAAACAATTGTCGAATCCTTCGAAAAGGAACGGAGTTACGGACGTTTGTCGCGCACCCTAAAAGCTTTCTCTCTTCTCTTGTCCAGACGAGTGCGCTGCAAGCTAAGCAGGGATGGATGGTACGGGGGAAAGATTTCAAGTCAGTGTGCGTCATGACCCTGAGTGCGCGTGATGAAACGTGATCGCTCTTTCCCACTGTGATTCCAGTGCGCGAGTGTGGCTCACTATGTAATTGTAGAAGACTACGGAGTCCTGCACTGGCTCGCGACGGCACCCCGTGGCAAGGACCGCATCCGATCCAAACGCTACTCTTTATTTATGTTGGATATTGGGCAATAGAATACCATCTGTTTGACGTCAAACAGCAGGCGCCGGCAGCTCCGAATAGAGGTCGGCGTTGCCATTTTTAGCCGCTTCCACAGCTCTCGCCTCCGGGGTAGCTTGCTGTCTGTGTAGACGTTGAGCCGCCGCATGCCGCGCTCTTGCCACCGCAGTATCAGCTTGTTGTTGGCGTTGCCGCTTTGCCTTTTGCGGGCGAGAGCGCCTTCATGATCGTTTTCATCCATGCAAGAAAGAGAATGTGTGGTCTGGAACGCGCTTATTCATCGTCATCAGCGTCATCGTCATGACGTATAGTGGGTACCTTATATGTGCTGTACTATGACGGCAGAAAGAGAATGTGTGGTCTGGAACACGCTTATTCTTCATCGTTATCAGCGCCATCGGCATCGTCATGACGTATAGTTGGTACCTTTCATTTGCTGTGCCGTGATTGCAGCGTCATCGTCATCGGGTACCTTGCATGTGCTAACGAGCTTATTCTTCATCGTCATCATCATGGCGTATACTGGGTACCTTACATGTGTGTGTCGGACTACGGACAACGTACAACGGAAAACCCTAGACCATAAAGTGCCTCGCCTCTAAAAATGGCATCCTTGCGCTGCGCTTATGAAATCTGTCGCGCACGACAACAAGAATTGGGTGAGCTGTTCATAGCAGCGTCTTCTATACGCAGAATGTGTTTTATTACCGAGCCTGAAGGGTGGTTCATGACCTCTTTAACTTGAACCAGAACCCTCTATTTAGTCTTAAAAGACTTCATATATATTTTTTGAAGCTGGAAGTAAGCGCTCGACCAAGCATGCTTCGAAGAGACACGAGAGTGTCATTTGGAGCTCGTGCCACGAAAGAGTCACTGTTCTACTATTCTGTCTTGCAGTCTCTGATCAAGTAGCGAGCTTCATCACTGAAGTAATGCTGCACGTCTTCAATGCGACTCGGGTGGAAATTTTGGTGGCCTCAAAATATGGTAAGGCCTTCTTTATTGAAGCGTATGAAAAGGGAGAAGAGAAAAAGAAAGATTTAGGCAGGAGTTTTCGACATTACTATTAAGCTTTTGCGTCAACTGAAAGAAAAGCGGATCGCTAAAA
This sequence comes from Rhipicephalus appendiculatus, assembly GCA_030522465.1. Taxonomy (NCBI): domain Eukaryota; kingdom Metazoa; phylum Arthropoda; class Arachnida; order Ixodida; family Ixodidae; genus Rhipicephalus; species Rhipicephalus appendiculatus. The sequence goes on from JALIZH010011568.1 coordinate 10,014, forward strand.
AAATAGGGCAAAAGAAACACGAAGACGGGTGTATTGTCATGGTGGCGAATTCGCACTGCTTTACACTAGCAGCGAACTTTCAATAGGATTCGCCTATTGATGTGTGTGCACGTGATCCTGTGACGTAGTGACTCTATCCTTTCCTCAATTTTTCGTAATAAACCCGTAGATAGTGAGCACCCACCCTGTCTTCTGGACCCTCTTCTCCTGTCTGTTTGCGTCATGGTTTTATCTTGAGACCAGAAACCAACAAGCCAAGGAAATCATTTTATTAAACAGAACAGCGTAGCTCAGTGCAAAGCGTAAGTGGACTAATATATCTTTTTTTTTCAGTTAATGCGACCACTCTGGTGAGCTCTAAATTACACTCGTCCATGATTCTAACCACAGCAGTGAGAGTTACCCCGACAAGAACTGCATCGGATTTTGTGAAACGGGTTTATAATGGACTGCCTACGAATACGAAGTTCTACGTGATCTGCCTTTTATCGCAGCAAGAATACCTGGAGTATATATCGCCAGAGGTAAGTCATTAAGCGTCGTCTGGAACGTGTATGCTTACGAACGTTAACATTTCTTTGAGGAAAGCTGCGATTGCATTTTACTTGCTCGAAAAGAAACAATTCATGTGCTCTGTTGCAAACTGAATTTCGAAAACGTGAAACACGTTCTATACGTGTGCTGAATTCGAGCCTAATAAATGCACGCAATAAAAGACACCACTCTAACGCAGGTCATTTCACTTGAATATATGTCATCATTAGAGGCCGGATTTTTAGGCACTAAAAAATCGTGTTTTAGGCGCCAAAAATAGGCAGAAAAAACACAGTTTTAGGCCCCCCAAAATCGTAAATATAGGCACAATAAATTTTTACAAAACCTCAAATTTTCGAATAAGAACGTGCGTGACATGGTGTACGACAGGAAAGCAAACAAATGTTATATTTTATGATTGTACAAAGGCGTTAATGATTTAACATAGCCATGCAATGGTCGCTTTTCGGGCACGGTTTCCAGAACTCGGAAGGGCAGCACAGGATTCAATAGCCAGCCCGCTAAAAGGCCAGAAGGGTCTGTTAGCCTTATTGGCCGGGTCTAATAGCGCAGAGTCAATTTCTCCTCTTTGTGTGAACACCATAAAGGGCTCCTTACCAAGTTTGAGCGTTTCGAGCTAGAAGTGTAATGCATGCATTGCGCTACCGATCACGTCTACCAAGATTTGCAACGCTACGCTCCCCGGAAGGAGGTGAAATGTCAGACTGAATGCATCGTGCCCTTTATCTCACGGGCGCGCGCACCAATGTGGGGGAGGTGAAGTTCAACAAGGAATGGTCCTGTGTATGTCACAGTAGTACATGAAACTGCGAGAATTATCCGAGGCTACATGTGTAATTTGTGCAACTGTTGCTTGAATAGAAGAATGAAAGTTAATAGAAATATTAAAACATACAAACGGAATGTGTGCGCAATTTTCTTTAGTTTTTTCTTCGAATCGAGAGCGATGCGAGACTTAGCTGCCTATATTTCTTCTGTGTTCGTGTTCTCGCCGTTCCCGCGTCGTGCCGGCGCCAGCCCCTGACAACACTTAGCATGTTTTCGGTGCATCGTTCCTTACAGCAGTTCCAGCTGTGCGACGCGCTGTGTCGTAGTAAGGATAAAGGATCCATGCCAGCCACTCCAAACGCTTAGACAGATCCATCCCACAGAAACAGGCAGTACACTATAGAGCGAACGCCGAAACAATACAACACCGCTTGTGCGCACGACCTGGCTTGGGCATGTCATGTGCACATAGTGTAATCTTGCGTGCGCATGGCGTGTTGATGCGTCAACGTCGTGTGATCTTCCGGCTCCGAGTTTCTCTGATACCGAAGAGGGTAGGGAAGGAATTTGGCTTGCGAGTGGCAAATGTGTCAAGCTCATCTACCGGCATCATGCTTTCGCGGCTCGTAATGAACCAATTAAAAAGTTCTTGTGGTACAAAGCTCTTCATTAGGCACGCGAACACTTCCAGTATCTGACTAAAATTTCTAATGTGATCTGGTGAAGCGCCCTTTAAGAGTAAATTACAAGCGAAACAAAAGCCATGTGAACATCTGATTTTTTTTACCTACTTTCTATTTTCCCCTGACGGCACTCCATGGTCTCGCATTCGCTCTCCATATTCCTGCTGCTGCGCGCAGGCACCTCCTCTTTTTCTGCCCCCCCACCACGCCCAAGTCTTCAAGGAGGTGCTTCAATTCCATGGGAACACTGGACTGGAAAACCGGCGGTAAAAGCCGCGCGTCACGTCCTCGGCCATAGACGCCACTCTCCTCTTCTTCCCCTCTTCTCTTCCCGCCTTCCCGCCTGGGACGTGCTCCGATTTAGGGTTGCAGAAATAGCGTCCTTTCCTCTCCCCTGCTCCAACCGCTCGCGCCATGTCAGTGCGGTGGAGTAAGGTGGCCGGCGCGTCCCATTTCACTGCTGCTACCGGTTGCTTCCCGGATGTTTGTTGAACTAGGGAACTATAGGTTGTTGCACCCCATAAAGTTCCGAAACGTCATTTTTGTCCGTTAACATGAATTACGGTCTCAAACTGTACTCGAAAGCAAAATTTGAGGCTAAATAGCGTTCATATAGGCACCAATTTTGAAAATAGGCATTTATGGGCACTTATAGACATTTAGGCACAAACCCCAAAAATAGGCATTTATAGGCACTATAAAAACACTATAAAAGCCCTCCTTTACCCCTAATTCATGCTCATATATCAAAGTGGCGCGATAGGAACGCAAGGAAAAAAATAGGCATTTGCCTATAATCCGGTCTCTAGTCATCATATAGGGCATTTGCAGCATGTATGCCAGACATATCCACATATGTTTACTTTACGTGCAGTGAACCTTAATCTGCTAGGGAAATCGATGTTCTGGAAGCCACTGCTGTGATGCCTCTTTTTGCAGGGTGACGACATTTTTATTCTATCAATATGTAAATGTGTACTGCTCAGCAAATTTAAAATACATTGGTCATGTGTTGCACCGAGTGATTTGTTTGCTGTTGGTTTATAAATATTCTACATATAACTTCCATTTAGTATGCGACGTTCTATGCGTCGAAGAAGAATGATAAATTGCATTGATCATTTAAAATGTGTATTTATGTTTTTCGCACATTCTAGAGTTTTGCAGCGTTGTCATTCAGCGCACTGATTGTCTACTAGTGTCCTTGTATGGTGTTTAGGAACGCGTCTATTCGCTTGTTTAGATACAACCTTAACGCATCATGTATCAGTATAATGAAAAAATATTTGATGGGATGTTGAAATGTCATGCAATTATTATATTACACTTATTTCCAACAGGTGGCATCGGTCTGGACTCATTTGTTTTACTCGCGCTGGATTGTACTTGGTAGTGGCAGCAACTTCTCCCGCCTAATAGTGCGGCAAAAGCCTTGTACATTTTACTTCATCACGGTCACAAAAGAGGTGAGCTACCTTTTTTGATACACCATTGTGCTGGTTCTGAGACCCATCTTTGGGTTAGACCGGCAAATAACTGTCGTTATATATCCCTTATATACAAACGATTACATTTCAGTCAGATTAAAACTAAGAAGAAGGCACCTTCCCACCTTTTGTCAACATGTGCACCTCTGACGCGATAGCCTTGAAAAGCCGTGTCGTAGCATTTTCCGTTGTTCTGGTGTTGGCGATGCTCTCGGTGAGCGAAAAATCGTGATGTAGGCAAAGAATAAAAATCTGTGGTCCGAGCCGGAATCAAACCTCGCCAGTGTGCGTTGCTGTCAGGTTTCCTACCACAGCCCCCCGCCAGTGCTTGAAACTGCATGCTTCGGGAAAAAAAAGAAGTATACAAGCATCTTGTAGCCTGAGCAGTCGCATTAATAGTTGTAATGCTGCATGACAGGACCGTTGAATGACCCAAGGTGTCATGCTAATTGCATCATTAGTGGGTAATTTAAAGGCCTACCGATTAAAAAGTGCCAAATCGTAATTCATCATCATCAGGCAAAGTAACAACAAAGCATGCAACCGCGTAGGTGCGAGTATTGCCTTCCGGGCGTGCAGCGGCCTCATCGCGACAACTAAAAATAATGAATTGTGGCGCTGTCGGTGCTCCGCAGCTCTATTGGCAGTAGGCGATCCCGCGGTGTTTACAACGACCATTGTTATGTACAGACATGTTCGTGTCCTCGTCGAACGGTCCAGGTGTCCACCGAGAAATGAAGTGTGGCAAGCGATTAGAAGGCGATGCGAACGGGGCCCTCTTGAGCTATTACATTCCTTAGAAGGACTCGTCTTCCCCTGTGGCGCCGTTTCAGAAGTATGACTTACATTCCATTCTTGAAGGAGAAGCTCAAGGGTCCCCTATGTTTTACAGCGAAAGCTGTTATGAGATCACAACAAGGTTGCCATAGTTGTCCGCCGCCGCCGCCGGTGTCCGTAACCGATATCGCACGAAAAAGGAAAAAAAGCTTTTAAGAAAAAATGTTCAGGATGGAACGGGGTTCGAACCTGGGTCCGCTCCGTGCCAGCCCAATGTTCTACCACTGACCCATGCCTGCGCTCGAAAACCCGGCGAACAAAAACCCTATACAAGCATTATGTCGGGAAGGAACCGCGTTAACATGCTCAATATAACGTGGCAGAAGAGTGAAACGACAACCAGGCGTCACACAATATGAATTGCATTACGAGGGGGGTCGTTGAATGCTTCCAACCCATTACAAAGGGCTCAGCCATAATTCTTCGTCGTCATCAGCCACCGAATCAATTAATGGTGTAGTGGGTACCTTGGACGCGTACTTGTATTAGTAGCCCCAAGATAGATTGCAACGGTTTTAGAAATGGTGCTCTCCCAGCTTTCGCTGTGACTGTGCTGCGCGTTCCGCGCAGGCCTGGCGGTTTTTTGCTTACGTGTTCGAGACAGACGCACTGTTCTAGGATTTTCTGTCCAGTAGTTTAAGGTGAAGCTCTCAAACTTATCGTCAGAATAGTTACATAGCGAAAATCATGCATGTGGCTGTTCCTACGCATAGTGGGATTCGCGTGTCATTCAGTCAGCGTGCAGCTCCTGTTGCCGCACTTTTTTCGGCTTTGAGCCTAGTATTAGGAGGTGGATGGACGTCCTTGTGTAACATGAGTAGATGTGTCCATATCGTGCGCTAGACAGGCACATTGACGCGTTCCCCATCCGCCTTGTGGTGCTTACGTCAACCAGATATGCGCCTTTCCATCTCAGGAATAAGAAACAAGAAAGAGTTTACTACCTAAGCCTTGAAGCAATCAGCACTGGACTGTTTGCACACTTTCTAGGCTGACAGAATTCACGTATACACGGATGCCTCTACCACCCAGAGTAGCTCCACCGTGCCAGCGTCATCCCATCACGACACATCAATCTCGCCTACAAACTCTGACACGTGAACACATCGACTGGTTCGCAGATTGTTGCCCTGTGAGTTGCCGTCGATTATATCAAGCAACAACCGGCTCATCGATGGGCAGTCTTCTGCGATTCAAAGGCGGCTCTACAATGCATTTCGTCGGCGCTTCTCGGATCGTACGAACACCTTGTGTGGGATATAAGTGAAATGCTGCACAATGTGATCCAGAAAGGACACAATGTTGTGTTCCACTGGATACCAAGTTATTGCGGTATCTGCGGCAACGACCTGGCTGATGAAGCTACCAGAAAAGCACATGTAGAAACAAACCTTGTTTCTATACGATATTCTAGGATTGACGCGGCTCGATACTTAAGCTGGCGCAGAACACGACACTGCAGAAGTGGCAGCCACAAGAGCTCACGCATCATCCACTGTATTCTCTCGACCCATCTCTACCACTGCGGCTACACCCTGGTCTTTCCCGGGATGAAGGTACAGTGTTGTGCCGTCTGCGTCTGGGCGTAGCTTTCACCAACGCTTACTCATTTAAGATTGAGATGGCCGACAACGCCGAGTGCAACGACTATGCCATCGATGGAACTATTCAACACATTTTGTGTGACTTCCCGACATACACAAACGAGAGGCTTCACCTCCGCACTGTTCTACATCAAATGGACGGAAGCGCTTTCACACTCGAGAAGGTATTGGGACGATAGGGCTGCCCATCACAGTTCCAAAAGGCAACGAAAGCGCTGTTGCATTTTCTGAAGGACACCGCTCTGATTCGTCGTTTGTGATGTCAAACGTGGAACTGTTACGTCGGCTCAACCAGTGACCTTTCTCTCCTCCTCTGTAACTTTCCTTCCCTCCCCCCCTTTCCCCCCGTGCAGGGTAGCCTACCGGGCTCAGCCCAGGTTTACCTCTCTGCCTTTCTTCTACTATGATTCTCTCTTGACTACATCGGCGTGTAAGGGAAGATCATTTCCCAACTTCACGTTGGGACTCACATTAAAGCGCAGACATCATTTTTACCCAAACCAATTTTATCCCACACAGAGTGGAAGAAGAGTGGGTTCCATTACAGGCTTCCATCGTCAATTTTAACTGTTTCTGGGTTGTATACTTTGAATCACCCGCGGCGCAAACCTGAAACCATGGGTAATGGTAAACGGGTATGCCTCACACGTGGAAGGGGAGAGGGTTTGATGAAGTACGCGCGAGACATGTCATGTTATTAAGGTTGTGACCTGTCAGTCATGCTTTTCTTACACGCATACCATCTTATGCAAATTCGGGTTTGTCTCAAACCAGAGAGCGGGGCGGTTGGGGGGTATAGTGAGTGACGTGCTCGAGTGTTGGCAGTGCGCGCGCCATGCAAGATCGAGAAGAAAGGGGAGAAAGTTTCAAGAGAGCTGGAAAAATGAAATGGAAGAATAAAAGCAAGGACCAAGTGGAGTAGGCCACGGGATGCGCGAGGACGAGAGGGCGAAGCGTGGCGGCGTAAGGAAAGGGACACGAGAGAAGCTGCGAAGAAGACGGGCGACGTTTCTCGGCGGTCGGGTTCCGGACCCGAGCCTGGTGAACAGCTGAGCCCGGAGCGACCTGCCACATACCGCCAGGCCATGACGGCGCCTCGGTGACAGGTTCAGTCCTCGAGACGTCCTGTGCCCGTGGACACGCCGAGCTGTCGTGCTTCGGGCACGAGCTCTAGCGTAGGTGTTCGGCCAGGACGCGGCCACGACGTCGCTGCCTCCTCTTCGACCAGCAGCCTTGGACGGCTGTTCCGACCTGTGGTCTGCGAGCTCTATTCAACTACCGGTCAACCACTACGCACCTTGGTGAGACCAGCTCTCGTGCCTCACTTCTCCGATGGCCGTAGGAACTGCTAGTTTAGGACTGATTTCACGGTTTAGTTTTCTATTGTTACTTTGGGTTTCCGTCGGTGATATGTGTGTTCGTTTTGATTGTGTGTATTAAATGTTGTGTTCAAACGGCCTCGTTCTTTCATGGGTGTCTGTGGCGACGTACCGGACGCCCATTAAGTAAAAGAACCTGCACGTTGTTCAATACATCATAACAACGTAACAGGCATAGGTCGGCAAAACAAGTGGAGCTCACTCAGAATCACTCATGAAATATATTTTGCCTTTGGGACTCACTCAGACTCAGATTCAGGAAACTTTTTCTCAACCGGACTCACTCGGACTCAGACTCACTAAAATTTTTCCCAGCCGGACTCACTCGGACTCAGACTCACTAAAATATTTCGCAGCCGGACTCACTCAGACTCAGACTCACAGCTCCATCTGAGTCTGAGTGAGTCTGAGTGAGCCGACTCATGAGTCCATTATCGTACAATTGGCTTCTTCGAACTTGGTTTAAATGCTCTTTAACACCAATATCTCACGTTATCGGTGCTGTACTTGGCGCCTTTTCATCTCGGACTTTATGAGTGGTTTCAATCCAGTAAAGAGTTTTTTTTTTTTGAAAGAGATAACTTACATTAAATATTTTTATAAAAAATTCCCGGGAAAGAATTTTTTGGGGGTTGGGGGTGGGGGTGGGGGTCACGGCACCCCCCCCCCCCTCCTACTCCGTTATTCACGCCTCTGATGAATAAATATTGAGCTGGCGTATAAACGTGGTGTTTTGAAGTGTGCGTGAGTATGAGTATAAACGTGAACCTACGTAAGACTGATAGTAAAGCTAAGTAGCGTAAGTAGAACCGTTGATCGGCAAAAAGTGTAGCGCTCACTCAGGCTCACTCAAGAAATACATTTTGACCTTAGGGCTGACTCGGACTCCGACTCATCAAAATTTTTCTTAACCGGACTCACTCGGACTCAGACTCATTAAAATGTTTCTCAACCGGACTCACTCGGACTCAAACTCACCAAAATATTACTCACCCGGACTCACTCAGACTCAGACTCACGGCTCGATGTGAGTCTGAGTGAGTCTCAGTGAGTCGACGCATGACTGAGTTTGCCGACCTATGGTAACAGGGGGGTATATTGTCACGTGGTCGTGACGTCGACGAAGGCAACAGTCGGCGAGTTAAAGAAGAAACTCTTTATTTTGGCCGAACTTGTGGCCGGGAAACTGAAGGTCAGACTACAGCAATACACGCTGCACTGAGAGCGGCGAACAGAGCGTCGGCCGTCGATAATCTGATCAACGCTGGAATGCACCGGCTTTTATACATCACGCGTCGAACATTCTAGCCTTATCACTGGTAGTCGTGCAAGCTCTGGAATAAGCTAGAGTGTTCGCGTCTTGCGCGCAATCTTAACACAACGATCTACAGTAATCGTGAAGCTTCTAGAACAATCAGCCGCGGTTTGCGCTGGGCATGCGGACAGTCTTAGTGGGCGAAAACCGCGTACAACAAGAATGAAAATAAGAAACACGCGTGGCAATATATTAAGTTTAAGAAGTTCAAGTTTTCCAACTTCCCTGGCACAGTAGTTGGCGTTGTTCGAAAAAACATAGCCACCGGTTCAGGCTCATTTTTACGTAACCAGGTCAGGGGAGTCACGGCTCGCTGACGTGGCGCGTCCACAGCTGCTACTTTTTGGTTCTTTCAATGCGCATCAAAGGGATCAATCACAACCGCTGGCACGCTAGCGGAAGCAGTGGGTGGTGAATTAGAGTGGTGGGCTAATAAACGGGGCGGTGGGCCGCATTTCCACCGCCGCCCACCACGCGGAGGAGCCTGTACCATGTTAGAGAGGCGACAACGAGATCATCCAGACGTAGGCGGCCAACCGAGGCAATAAAGAAGACGGTCTCGTGGCACAGAACATTCACGGCTGCCTGGAGAGTATAAAAAAATCTGCGTTTGCGTGATGCGGCTTACTGACTTCTAGGGGAGCGAGAGCCATGGCTGTGCATCTATATTGTCACGTGGTCGTGTCATGGAAGAAAGCAGCAGCGGCGTGTCCAAGATGGCCGAACTTGTGGCCGTGAAACTGAAAGTCAATCTACAGCAATATACACTATATACACTGATTGCGGGGAACAGAGCGTCAGGGTCGCCGTTGGTAACTTTGCGCCAAATTGGCTACTTTTGGACCTTGTTGGCGACGAAAATTTCCAGTTGGCGCCATGGCTCTTTTTTAAACTTGTGGATTTACTTATTCAAAATGATTTTATTTATTCATCAATAGTAAAGGCTCTGTTGATAATACCGCTTCTGTTCTATTTGGCTAGAAATTCGGTGATAATATCAAATGACATGGCTACTTCTTTGGCTACTTTTGGCGTGAGTTCTGGCGCCTTTTCATGTCCACCCAACGGCAACCCTGCAGAGCGTCGGCCGTCGACAAACTGATAATCGATGGGAGGCGCCGTCTTTTATACATGACGCATCGAACTTTCCAGCCTTATCACTGGTGGTCGCGCAAGCTCTGGAATAAGCTTGAATGTTCGCGCCCGGCGCGTATTTTTAACAAAATGATCTACTAATAACGCGGGCCATCTCGAACGCTGAGGCGCGGTCTGCGCCGAGCATTGCTGGCGGTTTTTGTGGGTACAGCAAAATTGAAATAAGAAATGTGCGTGGCAATATGGTGATTGTGAAAAATTAGGTGAGTAGTCAGTTAACAAGTGAATGTAGTAAGGGTGTGCGAATACTCGAAAATTTAGAATAATGAATCGAAAAGCGTCCCATTCGATTCGTTATTCGTAACGACTAGCGTATATTCAAAGTACCGAATATTTTTCGAATAATCAGCGCGCACGGGAAAGCCCAGAAGTAATGAAACCTTGAAACGGCGAGGGGCCATTTTTACGTGTTTTAGAAACTGAATTACCGAGATGCATGCAGCGCAGCTTTTCAAGGACCATCGACGCTATCCAGATAACAGCCTAAAGGCGCTTTTGCATAAATCTGCAGTGTCACCGAAGCGAACGTGTCTGCGATCCACCATCATCACCATAGTCATGAGACCAGGGGGGATTACGGCTACGTTCGGATACAGATGAGCAATTTCTGTATGAGATAAGTGTGTGATTCTGTATGGGAACTGTAGGAGATAAGTGTGTGAACTGTATGAGATAAGTGTGTGATTCGAATGATCAAAATTGGTTTTAAGACGCCAGCGTTAATGAACCCGTGTCTCAGCAATTCCGTTGTTGGCATCGTTGGGTGTCAGGGAAAAATCGGCGTTGTGTGTGATAGAAAAAATCGCGATGGATGGAAGTTATAAATAATTTGAGCCCGAGGCGGAATAGGACCCAGGCTTTCTGCGTTGCAACACGGTTGCTACCACAAACCGCGCCCGTGCTTGAGACCGTTGCGCGAAGTCTCTAGCGTGAGTGATTATCAAAGTGTTTGCGTCTAAGAACGCTGCAGACATCAACGTTACACGTGAGGACTGTCCAGGCACCGTAAGGGCGTGATAGAAGTGCAAGGGCCTAACAAGTGCTGGCATGCAACTAAACGTCAAAAAGAGCGGTTTCCACGTCAGTTGCCTCACAGCCAAGCTTGCAAAAGGCCGAGCCTCTACGGCATCTCGTGGGGGTGCGCTCGTAAAATGATCCACTTTGCCAATTTTCTCTCCTAAGTTCTAACATCTAGTACGGAGCAGTGGGAGCATTAACTTGCCAACTAGGACCAATTAGTGCAGCTCGCTCTCCTAGATCTCCTCTGGAGGGCGGCCAAGGTGAGTGAAGCCCTAGAAGTACGGCTCCTGCCACAGACTCCAAAATCCCCCTTTCTCTTGAACAAAGTTCCTCTCTCTTTCTGCTACTGTTAACATATTTAGCGGTTATTGATTTGAATCGCCAATACAGTTCTTTACAGTTCGATTGCATCTCTTCAGGTACACATCACGCTGAATCACAAATCAGGGGCTTGTTTCGCAAAGCTTGCAGTTTGGGACTTTTCCGCCATTGGCAAGACAGCATCGAGAATAATAATCTCGGCGTCACGATTGCCTAAAAATCTATCCTACAAAGGTTTCTAGCGCCAGGTGATTTGTTGCATACAGACCCCGATCCTTTCTCATATTGCATACGCTAGTCCGCTTTGCTCTTCCGTGCGGCGACATTGTTAGTAGCAGCTAGAAAAATCGGCCAACCGTTTTATCCAAATCACGCCAGAGGATGAGAAGTATTTAAATGGTAGTAACGAGTACTCCAGCCAGTAGTGCCGTCTTTATCCACACGGGCACCTGAAGTTGTAATGACTTGTTTAGGTAAGTACACCCAAACCAATATACATATGTGTAGAAAGAAGTGAACTTATGCAGAAAACTTTATCATTGTACTTGGGTAAAAAACCATATGAAGTTGAATCTTTGATTGATTGATGTCCAGTAATCCTTTCTTACAGAAACCGCCATAGTACTGTACTGCTTTCGCAATACTGTACTGCTTTCTCTTTTAGCCCTACTGTTATCACCCACAACTGGAAGAATTCTTGGAAGTAATGGAAATCTACCTAAACATCACGTAAGTTGTCTTCATGCTACACATAGAGAATGCCACTTCGAAAAAACATATTTGTTGATTTTGGCGTCACTTCACTGTAGCGTACATTTTTTGTGATTATAAGAGTGTTCAATTATTTGTTCATTAAACATAACGCCTGCAATGCTATGCCTATGATGTTGACGGCACAGTGATGCAGTTTTTGAGAATGGAAAAAATAGTCATGAGTATAAATGCTCCTAGTTAATCACTTTTTGTTCATGCAAAGAATATTAGTACTTTTAAAATCATAATTTCGCCATTTCAGTCTTGCTTGAGTGAGAATAATCGTTCGAATCGCTGAGTGCGATGATATGCTAGATACTGGAGCGCGATGCTCTGCAGTGATGAAAATTTTATGGTGCTACATAAACTATTTCCCCTAGAAACAAAAAGGGTTTCGGAAAAATCAATGAGACCACATCAACAACTATGTTCAGGACAGTGATTCCTAGTCCAGTGCTACGCATACGTCGCGACGCTGGATTCTGGCGATGCCGTTTTGTCCCGGTGCTACGCCGAATTGCTAGGCCTTCATTATTTGATGTTGGGTCCTTTACTTCCAGATCTCTCACATGCATCATGTCATTTTGTTAGCGACTTTTGGCAGTGGCTCGGTGTCTTATACAGTTCAACAAACGGTAGCCTCGCTCTTATGAGTGTACGCATGCAGGTTTTCTTGTACGGGCCCACAGACCGGCCACAAATGGACCTACTGTACAGCTAATGGCTTGCCATGGCGTCAGGTAGCGTCTCAGAAACAATTAACTCTAATCTCATCACGGTCTTCACTCAGTAGCTGACATCTAGTGGTCCATGTTTCATTCTCGTACTTCTTGGCTTGGGTCCACTTGTCATTTAGCCATAAGAAGCTCGTTGGTATGGATCTAGGCGAGCTCGTTGGTATGGATCCATACCAACGAGCTCGCCTCAACACCCTCTTTTTGTCATTTAGGTTCCTGATACAGTCACGTTGCACAATGCCAAATTTGGTGTGTATCAAGCTAGCGAAACGGCCACGGGCGTGCCATGAGCAGGCATGCAAGTCATGTTGCTCGTCATACAGTCACGTCCCGCAATATCAAATTTGGTGTATATCAAGCTAGCGAAACGGCCATCAGCGCACCATGAGTGTGGCATGTAAATCATGTTGTACATGACATGCAGGTCATGATTTTCATATTACCATCTGTCATTTATGTTGGTCATGCAGAAATGTGTCATCGTGCCAATATTTGGATATATCAAGTTTAGAAAACGGCCTCAGGAGCACTACGGCCTTGGCGTGGAAATCATACTTTTCATGACAAGTTAGGCATGACTTTCAAATATAACTACTCATTCATGTTCGTCATACAGACATGTTATGCCATACCAATTTTGATATAAAACCCATTAAGGATACGGCCAGGGGAGCACAAGGTTGTAGGCGGCTAGATAGATAGATAGATAGATAGATAGATAGATAGATAGATAGATAGATAGATAGATAGATAGATAGATAGATAGATAGATAGATAGATAGATAGATAGATAGATAGATAGATAGATAGATAGATACGCTCGAAGTCGCCGAAGTTCGCCAAGAAATGCTTCGTATTTAAAACATCAACAAGTGCCCGTGTCAAAGCTTTATATGCGTTTGAACAGATTAGTTTCATCAGCACTTCCGTTATCCGGGTTTTCTATGTATGTGTTCTTGAGCGTTGGCACTCACTCAATATTAATATAGCAACTGGCCCGGCACTCCACTCTCCCGTTGAATGAGTCTAAATCCTACTATTGTTTCACAGTGTATTGTATAACATCAGAAATATGTGTTACCGGAGTTCACGTTGTCTAGAATTTCAGTCTGGTGTACGAGCTTGCATAATTGGACAGACACACATCCTAGAAAGTGTGTCTCTGGGAGCCACAATTTTATTAAACATTCTGGCAGAGTTGAGTCCCGTTTCATCACATCAATCGACGTAATAGGTATTGCAAATGTTAGTCTTCATTGGCGTTGTCTCTTTCTTATTACAGGCACGTCATCAAAGTTATAGCACCGCAACCCTTCGTCCCAAATGACATTTTTCCTAAACAAGGAACCTACTCGGGCCATCTGACTCATGGTGTGAGTGCCACTCCATACTATATACACAGTGAAACAGAGTTAAAAAATATATATTGTACACCATTTGGCCCTGTGGGGCTAACAGTGAAAATTATAGAAAAGAAAGGCTGCAGATTATATTGCGGTGTTTTTTTTTTCTGTTAACTTCAATGCAGGTAGCAGATATGCGATTCACATACGTTGCGATGAACGAGGGACGTGCGTTCAGTACCCAATTCTTATTTACCCTGGAATTCTACAAGCTAAGCTACCTGTACCCTTCAGCCAGAGTGCTGAAGAGCAGCTTTACTGTCCTGAAGATATTTTCAGTCACGGTGAGAATCTCTCTTTTAAAAAATTTTCACGTCGAATTTCACAATACGGCACGCACGCATGATACTCTTCAGAGAGTGCTGCTAAAATATTGCCGCCAAGTTTCTCATAATCGCGCTTGATTACGGACGCCGATATCAGTGCTGCCAGTAGCCTGAGCCTTGTCGTGGTGTAGTCAGACTTCTAGACAGGGCGGATCAGCGATATTTCGCCAAGCATATTTTTAACAGGGTAATTGCCAGTCAAACCATAAATACATCAGGCAGTGGTGTTGCAAGAAACTCGCTGCGCCGTTCTGCCGAGCACAGCTCGCGCTCTGCTATGGAGACCGTCACGCATTGCGACTGATGGAGTCGCCGCGCATAGCGTCCCATGGAAGTTCGAAGCCATGGGTGCAAAGAGAGAAAATGAGAACGAAAGACGAAGCAAGCATCGTGACCAGACACCGCACAACCTGGGCATGCCGCGCATCCCCTTAGCGAAAGCGACGCCCACGGAAACAGACATCACGCTCAACCTCCGCTCTAAAGTGCATAGTATGGCTGCGCCTGAGCGTGCTGAGACAACCATGGGTCGTCCTATCATCGGGCGTACTCCTTAGGAGGAAGCCACGCATCGCGAAGATAGACATGTCGGTCGACGGGGTGTCGGAGCGGCGAAGGGCTCGTGCTTCGCTGTCCCATGCTCCGCGCGACTTAGTGCAAACTACCCAATTTTCTTTAAATTTCGCGCAGTCTCCAGAATAATTAAACTGGGTTGTTTATCTAGATTAGATCAAACAGTTCGAAGTTAGATAACAAGCGTTACATCTTTTCCATAGAAAATTTTTCTTATAGTTGCTATTTAAACGTTAATTAAGCAATCATTGTTATGTACCCGGCTGATTGGATTGGCAATTATTTTAGCATGCATGAAATACTCCGACGTTTATGAACAAGTGCTACGACTATTGGACTGTAGACTTCTTTCTGTAGCTACTAATTAAAAGTTAATGCACAAATATTTCTTAATTACCCAGCTTGGCGTATGGCAAAAATATAATGACGTGTTGCATAGGGCTTCGAACAGTACTTGGTCCATTCCTAGTACTAACCAGTGGCGCACAAAAAATAAAAAAGGGACGAGAAGCGCTTAACGTATTTTAGTAATATTAGAACCTCAGAAGACCAATAACAATGATTGAGCCGGTGGTGTAAGTGTTTATGGATTTTCAAACATGCCGTGAAGTTAGGCCATCAGGGCTTAATGGTCGTGAAATGACAGAAATGGCTTATTTCTTCCCGCTACTCACTAAAGTACGCAAAATCTTAAGCAACGTTATATTTGGAAGTGTGGAAGTCCCCGAAACAATTTCAGCACTTTTTCGCGAAAACGGCGCTTACTGGCTTCAGCTTTCCCGCCTCGGCGTCACCCATGACTTCGATCAGGCTTCTATGCGGCTCCCAACGCCGCAAAAATGCTACAATGGTGGTGTCAATCACAGCGGGGATGATTTAAGAAATACTCTTCCAAGAATTAGCAGTTCTGGTTTCTTTTAGAAAAGCTAGGAGAAATTTTGTGTGGCGTCGACAGGGCCGAAACCGGTCGTGCATGAAACGGCCAGATCATGCGGCAAGCCAGATCAGACGACGCATGTAGCGAACCGGAGAATGCATGCCAAAAGACGTTTGCTGTTAAATGACTGATCATGCACGAAACGCCAAGCTCATGCGGCAAGCCAGATCAGACGACGCATGTCGCGAAACGGAGAACGCGGTAAAAAGCGGTCTGCTACTAAATTCACGAAACGTCAAGCTCATGCGGCAAGCCAGATCAGACGACGCATGTCGCGAAACGGAGAATGCGGTAAAAAGAGGTGTGCTACTAAATGGCTCGTCATGCACGAAACATCAAGCTCATGCGGCAAGCCAGATCAGACGACGCATGTCGCGAAACGGAGAATGCGGTAAAAAGAGGTCTGCTACTAAATGGCTCGTCATGCACGAAACATCAAGCTCATGCGGCAAGCCAGATCAGACGACGCATGTCGCGAAACCGAGAATGCGGTAAAAAAGAGGCCTGCTACTAAATGGCTCGTCATGCACGAAACGTCAAGCTCATGCGGCAGGCCAGATCAGACGACGAATGTCGCGAAACGGAGAATGCGGTAAAAAGAGGTCTGCTACTAAATGTCTCGTCATGCACGAAACGTCAAGCTCATGCGGCAAGCCAGATCAGACGACGCAGGTCGCGAAACGGATAATGCGGTAAAAAGACCTCTGCTACTAAATGGCTCGTCATGCACGAAACGGCAAGCTTATGCGGCAAGCCAGGTCAGACGCCGCATGTGGCGAAACGGAGAATGAGGCAAAAAGACGCATGCTACTAAATGGCTCACCAAGATCGTGCGCGAAGCGCCAAACGCAGGCAGAAAAACCCACAGGGTCCCGTACACATTCGCCTTAGACAAATAGAAGGCGAAAGCCAGCATTTTTTTCTCAGTCGATGTATTGATGACCCCCACCCGTCTCCGAAAGCTTTCTGCGGATGCCTCCGAGATCGAGCCACCTTTGACCAAGCGGCGGTGTTATGCGATGATATCATGTGATGTGACGGTTTGGTACGTCACAATGGCTTCACAATAAGGTCATAAATTTTGGCGATATTTCACGTCATGATGAAGACATATCGTGACATCATCACCGGTTGGTGGTTCCTTGCATCGCTCGTGTTGACTCAGAAGCCGCGGGACGCCGACTCCACCGACCGACAGTTTCCGCTTATGAGAGGGCGTCTAAGGATTTAGCCTTACAAAGGCGATACCGCGTGATACATACGTGGTTACGTAGGTTGCAGCTGGCGCATTTGCTCCGTTGCTGGCCCAAAACACCGGCGTAGCTTCAAAATGGGCGTCGAAAGGACCAATAACTTCCAGTTACTTCATTTGCAGTTGGAGAGCTCAAAACAAATTTACGTAGGAGCTCCCAGCTGCATTGTGCAAAAGGCGTTCCAGTGCCCCTTCTATGAATTTCAGACATGGATGTTGTCGGGAATCTTCCTTGCAATTACTACTTTCGTGCTTCGAGCCATCATCTACACCGAGAAACGGATATATTTCGCCGGCCTTCTGCATAACACCATTTCATCGGCTGAGAACAGAGGTAAGCATGCACTGTCTTCTTCGTTTCTCTAAGGATAACTTTGTCATGGTAACTTTCTTTTAGATGCGAAGCAGCTTAAGGCCGAGTTCAATCCGGTGCGGGTGGTGGTTGTGGTGGTGTGCATCCTCACCACCCTTACTGCGCATGCGCGTCTCCTCCCCCCTCTTCCTCCTCTCCTACGCTCCCCGCTCTCTCCTCTAGGCATCCCTCCCGCGGCGTTTACACCCCCATTGCGCATGCGCATCCCCTCCCCCTCTCCCTCTTCTCCAACGCTCCCCCCTCTGTCACCTCGCAACGCCGACGCAGGCAGCGTCTGCTAGTGACTTTCTTGATTGAAAAAACCGACTGCTCGCGCTGCACAACCGTTCACTGGCCACCCCGTATATATGCACTGGATCTTGACCTGCAAGGTAGTGCCGGTGGGAGATTTCTCCTGTGCGTTGTTGAACAATAAAAGTTCGCAGCGTGTGCGTTAACTAAAAGCGGACTGCGGGTCTGTGTCCAATCGGAGTCTTCTTTCTCTCGTTGCACATTAGCAGTGATTGGCGTGTTCCAGTCGGAAACACCGGTCCATCACTGCGTGCTTTGCGCCTCGCCATGTTTCTCTCCTGCGCCACGCCGCGATGAGCGCCAGCGTCAACGCCGCCGCCAGTGTAAGCGTTAGCACCCGCTGCTTCGCACTTGAACTCGTTAGCACCCGCTGCTTCGCATCTACACATGGTTCCCTTTAGCGGGAGATGGTGTAATTTTTTTACACTGTAAACGAAATTCACTTACAGCAGAACGTACGGCCTCCAGCATTTTTTAACTATATCGCGCGAGCGTCGACCGCACGCAGTATCAGCGCCTTACAACTGTGGTAATCTGCGCGACCGGCAGTGGTATGCGCAGGCGCACAAAGCAGCACTAGCACTAGCCTGGTCTGCCACGCTCTTGCTTTCATGACGATGCTCGTGTTTCGTCCTGAAAAGAACAGCGTGGCAGATGATGTTTGCGCTAGTGCTGCTATGTGCGCCTGCGCGTACTGCTGCCAGTCACGCAGATTATCGCTGTTGTAAGGCGTGCGATCGACGCTCGCGCAGTATACTAAAAAATTCGGGAGGATGTGCACCTGGGTTGATTACTAACGGTAAATACCCCATGTTGACAGAAAATACGACGTCGGCGTCGAATGGGCGTCACCCAAGAGCGAAAAATTACTGTGTATTCAAAGATTGGTAATATCCGTAATAGAACTCGGGCATTCTGCCTGGCAGTCACATATTATCCTGTAAAGCCTCGCCACGCTCGAAGACCCTATACAGTGGCCTTGCCGGTCGAGGAGTCACATTACCACATATGTGATAATGCGTGACAGAAGCGTAGGATCGGAGCAGGCGTCGCACCATGTGAACATCATAACGGGAGGCTTGTCGAATGTTGTCAGGCCACTACAAAGTGCTCAGCTATACAACAAAATCAGCTCCAGTTTTTTTATCTTTTTGCAAGATCATCGCATTATCAAAATCGATTTGATGGCTCAAGTTTTCAGCGCGCTCGACTAAGGCATTCGAAGACACTTTTTTGTTGTTGACGTCGTCTTTCTTGTTTGAACTGCAGGAGTGCACCCAAGTGGGCTGGCTCGCGCGTCATTAAGACGGGAAAAACAATGCTCGACACGGGCCTGTGGGAGAATGAGTCAGGGTTCTTGGACTAACAACAGTTGTACTAACAACAGGTTGTTGTTTGTCCAAAAGTTGTTAGTCCAAGCACCCTGTTTGTACTTCTTTCATAATCCCGTGTCTAGGGGTGCTTGTTCCGGTCTTTCTTTTTCGTACTTGAGTAGCAATTAGCACTGTTGCCTACTGCATTTCAAAGCAGCACTTCCGGTTTCCCAATACTGTTCTGTACTTTCAGTGCCACCAGTAGAGCCCTGCAACAAAGTGAGAGTGCGAGCGTTGCTGATGCTTCGCCTCCTCCTGGTCTTCGTGATGTCGCATTGCTTCACCGGAGGGTACACCAGTTTTCTCAATATACCCATCATGGAGGAGGCACCGGACACGAAAGAGAAACTGCTGGCGTTTCTTCGGGACGGGCGTCTGGAGCCTTGCATTGTGAAAACCTTGATGTTGCATGTCTATACCACGGTGAGTACTTGTGGAGTGTGCGAGATGCTGGTATTTACAGTGCATCACTTTAAACTATCGTGCTGGCCATTCCTTCCCTTACCACCAGGGGAAAAACACAACTCAGAAAAAGTCATTTGGGTTGCGATGTTGTCACTTTATGTTGCTGCATTAGCACTAGACAAGGTGCGACTGTTTGAGAATGATTTTACTCTGTGTGCTGGTATTAACAAACATCAGAAACTGAGTCGTTGCATTCCGTTTCTTCATGTCACAATTTACGATGGAAGCTCAATAGTACAAGGATAGCTCGCATTGTATTAACGAAAAAGAAAGCCTTTACGTTTAGTGTACCATGTTAGTAACATTAGTATGAAAGAAGTGTCCGAGTACTTCGCGGCCACACTTAACGAATCGGTGCTGCATCTGGCGGACAACTTAAGCTAATAAGGAGAAAGCCTTGAATGTCTCATGCTCACGTCCGTCCGTCCGTCCGTCCGTCCGTCCTGCCGTCCGTTCCCTGGCACGGTGCCAGGTAGACGCCAGGGCGCGCCAATGGACACCGGTCGCGTCGGTGACGCCTCGCGTTAGACGCTACAGCGCTCGCGCTTTACTTGCGTAGCGTCATGTGCCCAGCATGTCCAATCATGCAAGAAGGGAGACGTGTACATCCCGTTCCATTCTGAGCGACGCCGTCTCATTGGGCACAGGCGTTCGCTGAACACACTGGAATTGACAAAGTGTCCTTCAATTTTTGCTCTAGTGTTCGCTGATTTCGCTCATTCACACCTCTCTCGCGTCTCCTTTTTCCGGCCGAATTAAGCGAAAAGATGCTTCGCGTGGTACTTATTCAAGAAGAGCAGAGTCCACAAGGTTTGTTTTTTAATTACTTAGAAGCAAACAACGAACTACAAAGCAACGCCTATGCAACAAGTCTCTTCTTTGTTCCAAAGAGCTGGTGCTCTGCCACATGGCGCTAAATAGATAATCATTAGCATGTACAGGTAGATTAAATCACATGAGCAATCGTCACACTACATTTTCCTCACACGTGCTAGTGGAGAGCCCAGCAGTCAGTCAAACTCTAATGGAAGGCGGAACAATTGAGTGGAGACAGGAAACGTGAACAGTGTCGGAACCGAAGAAATGAAGGGAGTGGTCGGGTAGTTTACTGGGGAAAAGAGAAAACGAGTAGAGGAAAGGCAGGGAGCTAAAGTAGAGTATGTCCAGTTTGCTACCATGCTAGTCGGGAGTGAAATGAGGAAGTAAAAGGGAGGGAAATGTGAGAGTACATCATTACCGGAGAGCACGCACTGATGCGGAGACAGAGAGAACAACACGGCACAACCACTCTCTCTGTTGGCTCTTTGTCTCCGTCGTCAGTGTGAGCTCTCTGGTTAGGATTATTGCATGCTTACTCGCCCAGTTTTCTGTTTTGTTGTGAGTGTACACAATCCACAATACATATGCACATTGCAGCGCAGCTAAAAGCGATCACTTAATTCAGTTGTCTTCAAGAACTGCAGAAGGACTTTCATGGCTTTATGGGCTGATGAACTGTGGGGGGAAAGCATTAGCTGAGCCCAGCTTTCGAGCTACGCCCGGCACGGCACAACCTCTAGATTAAAAAGCTCCACTGCTAAAGACATTTCTCTACTTGACGCTCAAATGCTGTATTGGCTGTGTGTGGTTGTAGCGTACACCTATTCACTCAGCTATCACACTGGTAAGGCGGATTCATTGGGTAATATTGTTCAGCAATAACGTAGGGCCCGAGAAAGGTAGGTGGCAAGCAACCTCTGACCTAATCCGGGAGTACACAGAGGCATACAGAGGAACGGTTCAGTTTCAGGACGAAGTGTGACGCGATGAGAGCTGTGGTAACACTGCTTGCGTTCTTGTTGACTGGCATCCGTACTGAGCCGAGATCGTTGCCCCATTTCCCCAAGTCTAGAGACGAACTGTTCAGATCAGTGTTGTAGGTAACGCGTTACAAGTAATCGCTTACTTGTAATCAGTTACGTTTTCTTGTAGTTTTTTAATATAATCCAGAACATTTTCGAAACAGTAACATTCTGGGTAATTCAATTACTTTCCTGTAATTGATTACCGGTAATGAATTACTTCTTTTCCAGAGGCAAGTTATAACGAGCCTTCTACGGCTGTGCTCGTCCACAAAAACGTGCGACCTTTTTTTCACCTTTTCCATTGGCTTGCCTGCAACGCCTTACCCAAGCGCCAGGAACAGCGAAGCGCGACGCTGGATAGAGGATATGGACAATAGCATCGAAGCGCTGCGCAACTGCTAGCTTCTGGGCAAAGTGTTCCCACTTTATGATATTGCCCTTGCCTTCAGCATATTCATACAGAGAGTGTTCAGCGTAGAAGTTGACCTCTTAACTCTTTCCGCATTGTGCCCCTAGGGCATCGATAGCCTGCCCCCGATGGTTTGAATGGTCGATTTCGAGACATTCCACGCCATTTACGGCAAACAGTGCCAGCCGTAGTGAAGGACAAAAACTATAGTTTTCTGCTTTACGCAATTTGTTTTTTTTTCCGCGTGGCCTTGATTATTTACACACTCCGACGTTGTACAATTGTATAAGAGGAAAGCGAACATGGCCGCCGCCATATGTGGCGAGCGAGCGCGCTTCGAAAGATCGGATATATCGGCATTCCGGAGTGTCTGCGGCGGATTTTATCGATTTAACGAGCTGCAGCGAGTCTGAGGATGCTGACTTTGACTCTGAGAGGAACGACGACGCAAACCAGCTTGGCGTTCTGCTTAGAGCCGTTTTAGTTCACGTTTCAGCGACAGCACGCCAGGATGGACACTTAGAGAGAGGGCTGACGTTGGTGGCTACATTGCGCCAAATCGGCTACTTTACGACCCCGTATGGCGACTAAAATTTCAGGTTGGCTCCATGGCTACTTTCTGGCTACTTTTAAGCTCCTGCTTTGGCGCATTTCAGTAGCCATTCTTTTGTTATTTGCCGAAAAAAGTGAATTCTGTCGAAGCTTTTCTGCAGTGTGAGCAGATGCGCGGGCGCGTCCTCCCGCCACCAGCAAGCTTGCGCACCGTGGCACACCAACGCTACGCGCGGCGCGTTACCGTATATGGAGCGGCGAAGTTGCGTGCATGTTGGTAAATGCGTGGCATGCACGCAGCTCATGGTGCCCGTCATCTTTGCGACGCGCAAGGTTCCAGCTCTGATGCGCAATGCATGTTCTCGGGCGAATTTAACGAAAGCAGACATTCGTAACAAAAAGAACAAATGTTCCCGCGAAAGCTCCTCAGGATCAAATAAAGTTCTTTGTCTATCTGTCTGTCTGTTCATCTTCAACCACATTTCACTATGTAAAGCTGGGGTAGGATTATGTTAACTATATTAATGAAATTTGGTATGTGGCTTCAAAGAAAGAACTGCTTGAGCGTTCAATGTTCCTACTGACTTGTTGGCTGGAATGCTCCGAAATTACACTGTATATGGCAAGAGCTTTATGTATTCTACATAAGCTATATGCAGACGCACTAAATTGATTACAATTGATTTATTTATTTCAGCCGTCTTCTTATTCAAAATGGCATTATTTTATTCATCGAGCAGCAATAAAACGACTCGTAATATAGCTTCCGCGCTATTTGGCTACAAATATGGCGATAAAATTCAATGTCATGGCTACTTTGGCTACTTTTAGCCTGAGTTCCGGCTCCTTTTCGAATCCACCCAACGGCAACCGTGCTTATAGAAACTGTAAGAAATGCTAGTGCTACTACAAAGCCCAGCAGAAAACAAGAGTTTGCTGCAAGACATGCGACGTTACGATATGCTTTACATCGAGGGACTGCTTTCCCGGAAGACACGCACAATTTCATTGCTCACTGTAATATTTTTGTTAGGAACGTGCTGTTCAATGAAAAATTTTGAATTTTTCTGACATGGTGTCTATTAGACGGTAACACATTTGGTATCTCATAGTTTCTGTTACACGTTTTTCTTAGTACATGGAAGCATGTCTTTACAAACTGTGTTAAATTTTGCCCCGAAATCTTCAATTTGGCAACTTATATCGCTTGCATAACATAGATATGGTTAATTATACTTGTATGCGTGAAAATTTCGTGCATCTTGCTTTTATTTTAAGCATCACAAAATATTATGGGCCGTAGTTCCTCCAGCATAAAAGATCTAGTGCTACCTACAAAAACACTCATTTTCTCTGCCGTAGGGAAAGCTTTAAGGAGGAAGCGTGGACGAATCATCGATGACATATTTGAAAAACAGCCCGCGTTAAAAGTTAACAACGTGTAACATTATATCATAGAAGCCACAGCAACCCCCCCCCCCCCCCCCCTCAGACTTCACGCAAGCCTCCAGCCTTCATATACCAGGCGAACCAGAGTTGTGCGTTGTAGTTTGACTAAACATGTGTTATCATGTTACGACAATAACATTTTGAATGGAAGTAACGCAAAAGTAACCGATTAGATTTCTGTAATTGCTCAGTTACTCTCCTGCACTGTAATCAATGACATTCCAAAGGAAGTAATTGTAAATCTAAGCGGTGACTTATTTTTAGCGATTAGTACAAGTCAGGTTGCGATCTTTTTGCGCAAGTGCTAGTTGGGATAATTAGGTGAATAAAGCATCAGTAGTAAATGTACAGTTTTCTGAACTGCACCACAGATATTCAATACAATATTGACACAATCAGTAATATGTGTCTATCCGTCCATCCTCCTTTCACGTGAGACGGCTCTTATGAGACAAAGGCTTATTATCACTGCTAAATAATGCTCGTAAAGCAGTGCTCATTTTTCAGTTCACATGGAGCCATTTTGCCCAAAAAAGAGATCAATATTTGCCTATCGCTCCGACGGCTGGCTTATTCACCGTAACCCCAACGCAGTGTTTTTTCACTGTGAATTCTTTGCAGCGATCAAAACACCCGTCTGTGGCGTCATGGATGAATGCAGTTCAAAACTGGTCGCACTTTGCATCAAGCAGCATGGAGACCTGCGTCGAGAAGACAAGACAACGGAAAGCTGTGCACCTTGGTCCATCCGGATTTCTGGAACACTACATCGCGTCCTACCCGGGTCAAATTGAAATCTCCTGGGTTATTGCTGACGAATTGATGTTCCCGGTATCGTTGCTGCTTCCTAAAGCTTCACCTTACCAAGAAGTCCTGGACAATGTGTAAGCAGCTCTTCCCGCGCCACAGTGTTAGTTACATATCTAACGCTTTCTTCTCATTTCGTTCGTCTTCAACAAGTGTTTGTATTGCTCACTGTGCATTAAGTCGCGTGACTTTGCTTTCGCATGATCAATTTCTGGGATACACCGAGTTGTCATCTTTCTGACATCCACTTTCATAACGTTCAGAGGAGGCGGGATGTGTATCGTAAAAGACGAACTTTTTTATATAAGCCATTTTTTAGCACACTGTTTTACTGTGTTTGTGTGGCCGAAGTGGAGATAGGCTTGAAATCTTGCAATCTTGCCATTTGTTAGCTGCAGGATCACGTTGGCTCAGGAAAAGTCTCGAACTGGCCGGAGCAAAAATTGGACGACGCTGGATCTTCGCCTTCAAGAATAGATCGCAATAGCGTAATTGGGCCCCATGCGCATCGCCTTGTAAACTGCTAGCCGCCTTCGGTTCTCGATGCATGCCTTAACCGTGCCGTAAGGAAACGAACGATTGTGCGCGTAACATTGGCCGTTTCAAAGTATCATTGAATGACTATTACAAGTACAGCTGTTAAGTGCCCACTAAGCCACAATTATTCCATTTGCGAATCAGTGAAGGGCCCACTACGCGCCCGTAGGACAACACGTGAACCTACGCAGCTGTTCACTTAGTTGATGGTTCTGCTGCTGATGATGATAAATATGTCTGAGTTCTTTGTGATGGGTGTGCCTTTAAAACACCCTCTCGTTGTTCAATTGACGTCTTTTGACACCTGGCGCGATTGTACGCTTCTGCCACGCAACATATGACACGTTAAGAAGATGCCTTGACATTAATATAGCGTTTTTTTTTTCGAGCAGTTACAACAAATATTGTAGGACACCTGTTTGCCACGCAGACGGTGGTGGTGGTGGTGATAAACATTTTATTCAGAAATATTCCAGAGAGTTACTGTGCGCCTGAGTGGCATTCCCTAGTCCGGGATGCCACTGGAGATGAACGCTGCCCGTGCGCGCGCCACCAAGGAACGTTGCGCATCCAAGGAACGTTGCGCATCCAAGGTAGAGCAGCCGAGCAGGTACTCCTCCCAAGCCTCTCTAGTTGAGATGGGGAAGGGAGCTGAGAAAGGGAGTGGAGTGGCAGGACAAGAAGCCACAACGTGAAAGGTGTCGGCTAACACCTGACAAGTCGGACACGTTCCAGAGATTTCCGGTATGAAGTGCCGGGCGACCGCCGGACTAAGAAAAGTATTAGTCTGAAGGCGGCGTAATAGTCGTTCGTCCGCTTTCGCCAGACCGCGTGCGGGGCCAGGGTGAAGTCGGCGCGAAGTGCGACACTAATCCAGGATTTCACAGTAGCGTGTGAGACTCGAGTTTCCAGGATCCGACTCAGGACATGGAAGGGCAGCGGCCCGGAGGAGAGAAGCGCGGGCAGAGGCATTCGCCGCCTCGTTGCTGGGAAGACCTGTGTGGCCTGGAGTCCATACAATCCTCACGGAGTGAGGATAGAGCGCCAGGAGGCGGCTTGAAGGAGATGAGCAGCCAATGGGGTGATGGAACCCTGGACTGGGTTCGATCCTCGCTCGGACCCGGAAGTTATTACTATCATTTATTCTATTTACATCTTTCTCAATTTTTCGGTCACGGACAAGATGATGATTTTTCGCTCACAACCAACGACGCCCACGCCTACGCCGGAATTTCTGCGAAACAAGCTCTTTAACGCTATGGCATTAAAATGTTTGTGAAATAAATTGCCCCAAAATCACGTGTGTGCCACGCGATTTTCGAAAATTGTGCTGCGACATCCTGCTAATAATTGAGCTGTGCAGTAAACCACAATGTGTCAACAATGACGTGTAATTGTAGGTTATACGTTATATGCTAGAGTTACAGGTATCTCCCATTCCAAATATCTGAAAAGAAAACGCCTGAGGACTACGAATCTACTCACGCTGCCGACTCAAACAACCTGGGGCAATGACTACGTAATTGTGCTTGAAAGGGGCAACAACTACCCCGTGGGCTTAGTGAGAAAACACAGCGTTCGAATAGCGGACGCTGCTGTGAACATCTAGGCCATATCTTGCCGTCGTGCGAGGCAAATGAAGTTTACAATCGGCGCTCGAAGTTGCTATTTTCTCAGGCACCCGCTTTTCATGCAGAGGCCTGTGCTCTGTCTGTTCGGAACTGCCGGTGCTCACTGTTTGACGTCGAACAGCAGATAGCTTGCTATTGGCCAGTGGCCGGCACCACTCCAGAGCGGCGTTTGGATGATATGTGCTCGTTGCTACGAGATGCCTCTTCGTGCCGGGGGCAGAGCTCTAGTCTCGTAACGTTACAAAGTGAGCCACATTCGCGGACAGAAATCACTACGGGAAATATGTATCGCGTTTTTCTCGCGCACGCTCCACGTCTTCGCGTGGGCTGACGTAACTTCTTTCCTACCTGTCATCGCTAGCTTCTTTGTTCTTAACGTACCTGCACTTGAACTCGTACACACCTGTACTCGCTCAAGAAATCCCTCAACTCCCCTGCACCCTTGGTGCTATTGCGCAATTCGCAGCGTTAATGAGGAGGAGGAAGAGGAGAAAAGGAAGGACAGGGAGGTTAGCCAGTTCTCAGACTGGCTGGCTACCCTGTGCTGGGGAAGGGGGTAAGGGGAATAAAAGATGACAGAAAAGAGATGTTATAAAAAGGAGAAAAAAAAAAGAAAAAAAGGAAAACACTAATACGATAAACGACACTGCTTAGAGTCTGTCTCTGAGACCAGTTGCCCGCAAGAAGCGCAACAAAGCTCTCAATGCTTTGCGTGCCGAGGACGGTCTCGGCCAGTGTCCTAAGACAATGGGCGAAGAGGTCTTGGTACGTTCGTACCAAGACCTCTTCAGTGTCGGAACTGCTGTAAGATGGGACACGTCAGCGTTAATGAACGACTGAATAATGTTAAGCACATTATTACGCTAGAATTCACCACGCACAGTCTTCCCTATTTTGACGGCAACATTAGCGGATATATTTCGTGTACCTCAATCTCAGTGCACAATTATTCTGGCATCACTACTTCCCCCTCTCCCTATCCCGATCGACGCTGACTGTGTCGCGCACTCCGGGCATCTGCGATGATATATGTCTCATAATGAACATGACTCAAGCACGAGCATAATATTGGCGATCAGAGTCGCCAATATTATGTTCATCTGTTTATGCCTTTAAAAAAGAAGGATGCACCTATCTGCCGCAACACTAGCGCAGATTCAAAGTAATTATGTAACATTCTACGCGAAATTTTGCGAAAATAATGGAGTACCATACATACATTCGTGCGTTACCCGCGAACATTATGATAAGCGTCGTTATACATCATTTTTTTTTTCGCACTTTCTTTTTCTGCAGGACAATGAGGATGGTCGACACTGGACTCATGGAGGAAATCAGGAATAGATACTGGAAACGAATCTTGCCACGCCCGAGCGTCATTTCCAATGAAGATGTGTGGCAGCGCTTGCACTTGAGCGAATCCAAGCTTCCATTCGTCATTTTGGCGGCGGGTCTCGGTGTCTCGTGCGTCGCTTTCATTGGCGAAATGTGTCGAGCCCAAATGTTGAAACAGAGATGGTATTCATCATTCCGCATAACTACTATGACACGATTGCAAATCTTCTAGCTTCCCAAAGCCAGTCGGTTCATTTTTTAAATGTATATTTAAGCCATCAAAGGCGATGTATATAAAATGTTAAAGGCGGTATGACTGACCGGAAGAGATGTGTGCGACCTTGCACCGTGAATGGGGAAAGCGGCGACGGAAAGTTAAAACAAACAAACAAACAAAACCAGAGGGAACGAAGCAAAGATAAAGCTGAAACAAGACATTCACGCTGCCGTGACGATGTGAGAATGTTAATGATAAAAAAGAAAAACACGACTGATCCCTCTGTCATAGGAATCTGTATAACACGAAAGTGAAATGTGCCTTCACAGAGGTAGTTGAGGATTTATTGTGCATTGTTTCGCTACAAGGACGAAGGATTGAATGCTATAGCAACAAAGTGTAATGTCACGCGAAGAATGGCAAGGAGTTCAAAACTTGCAGCGCGCTCCTCAAGAATAAAGCACGCTCGAAAAGAACATACACAGAACGAGAGCGAACAACCGTCACAATTGTCACGTCTTTGTGTGCGAGCAGCGGGCTCCTTTCGCAACACGGCTGCTGCAGTGAGCGAAGTGACCTTCGTGTGCTCTGTAACTTCAACTCAAACTTGCCATGAATACTCAAGACGTACAAACAGCCCCCATCACGACATATGCGCGTGCATGAGTGACCACGCATCGTTGAGGCGCGCGCGCACCGCAACGCGCGGGGCGACGTCCTTTAAAGCGCGCCCCTCAGCACCCTTCGCGCCATTTCTCTAGCGATAACAAGAACACGCTGAAGCCACCGAGCTCTGAACGCCGTCAACCGTAGATGGTGCATATAAATAACTCGCCGTTGGTAAGCTGAATAATATCCATTCTGTGGACTTGTCGATTCGCACCGCACGCTGCGCAGCGAGGGGTCGTAATTTCGACTCCCAGCCATGGAACATTTTCTTCTAGTTTTTTTCTTCTTTGACAACTGTGAGTGTATATTTCACAACGTCATATCCGAGACGGAAATACGTCAGTGGAGCCATGGTGGATCCCGGCATAAAACACTT
This sequence comes from Rhipicephalus appendiculatus, assembly GCA_030522465.1. Classification (NCBI taxonomy): domain Eukaryota; kingdom Metazoa; phylum Arthropoda; class Arachnida; order Ixodida; family Ixodidae; genus Rhipicephalus; species Rhipicephalus appendiculatus. The sequence goes on from JALIZH010011568.1 coordinate 39,447, forward strand.
TCATGTTAAAATATGTGGACAATCTTGCCCTTAGCCAGTGTTGGCTCATGTGCGTAGTTTGAGCCAAGTTGGCTGCTTTGCGACCCCGACGGGAGACAAATATTTCAAATTGGCGCCATGGCTAGTTTCTGTCTACTTTGAACTTCTAATTTGGCGCAATTAGTGGGCATTATTCATATTAATTGACGATAAATTACCGAGCAAGCTTAACGACTACTCTTTGTTTCTGAGCTTTTCTGGCGTGTCAGCCGATGCCTCTGCATGCAATCCCCCCGTGCGCAGTGTGGAGCTCATCGAGGCACTTCATCGCAACATCCGGCGCACCTGCCAAGACAGCGTGACAAGATCCTGCTTTTGTTAACCTGATAAATGTAACTCGCACCCACAGTGAGCCATTGGGAAGAATTTGGTGGTTTCATCAATTTAAATAAACAAAAAATTAAAGAAATAAAAACAAATGGAGGAGCTATACAATATATCTTGAAAATTAAAGATGAAAATTTATGTCTGCTCTTTTGATGTGATCAAACTGACGGAGTTGCGTGCATGTTGGCAAACGACTGGCTAGCACGCTGCTTACGTTGCCTGCGATTGATGCAGACGCAGTGACCAGTTTATAAATCTGATGCACAGCGCGTGTTCTTGTGTGAAGCTGAGAGGAACAGAGATCCGCTAAAAAATAAAGCTGGACTGGTCATCTTCAACCAAATTTAACTAATTTCAAGGAAAATAGTTACGTGTAGCTGGGCAGTTATTATGGTAACTACTAATCATTTTCGCTCCATGACTTCGAGCGGTACCTTCTTCTACGATTAAAAAAATTAGGCAGATCCCAAGCAGCATGGGAATCGATGTTATGCGAAGCATCCGGAGGTAAGGTGACTGGGTTGTAATTTTTTTATTGAGCGAAACGATAAGAAATGACGCTAAAGATATGTACAAATGTTGCACGCACAGACATGTTGAACAGTCGCATATATTTCATATAAACAGTTGTTTACAGTTCTGCAACGATGCCAACAGAAACATGTGTATTGCTAACACCAGAAGCCGTAAGCTGATATGTAGAGCTTGTGCTTGCAAGGATGGTAGCCCTGGATAGTGCTACGTAAACCAACTACAGTGGATGACGCTTAATTATACAAGTGATGATAACCCGACATGACTCCTTCGTCATAGGAGTACGTATGTAATGTTTATAAAATTAGTAGCCAGCACTGCAACCACAATATACGTTTCACCAACATTACGCCTACATAGGGTGTTCTGCCAAAGCAATTTCGAGACGTGACGTGGCTCTGTGGTAGAATGCTTGATTGCCACGAAGAATGCTTGGGTTCGATTCCTGCTGGGACTCTGATTTCCATTTATTGTATTCCTGGAGTCAACGCCGCCGATGTCCGTTTTTATTAACGCTGCCGCCTTTAAATTACCAGCGTCAACGCCACCGATGTCAATTTCTCTTAGCGCTTTAAATTACCAATGCCTGTTCTCGCTGTTCCTGGGTAGATATAGATTGTCTAAGTCCAGTGGCACATACCCGCATTCCGCGGCCCCTGGCGTACGGGTATGAGCCACACGTGTCTGGAGAAATGAGTTTGACGACGTACGCGACGGGATTTTCACGTTATTCATGTCATGACCAGCCAGACATATTCGCCAATACTTCTTACTCTCCCATACAAATTTTGGTCAACCCCAAGTTCAGGAGGTCATCACGAGAGTACCCAGACGTAGGCGGCTAGATAGATAGATAGATAGATAGATAGATAGATACGTAGATAGAAACGCAGAAGTGCTTACAGTAGGCAAAGAAATGCTTCGTATTTAATATTCCTACTGATTGCTTAGGTGGAATGTGCCAATCTGACTTTGTCTCTTGCTATTGTTCAATATATTTTATATAGACTACATGCAGGGCAGCAGGGGTACGAAATTTTTAATTGTTCATTTATTTGCGACTCGCTTGCGGATTGAAAACGAAGGCAGAGGAGACAAAAACACGTTACTCTTATTTCTATTTTACTGCTGATTCAAAATGACATTAAACATGATCCCTCAGCTTTACTCCTGTTAATTGTTGTATGTCACTGTGCCATACTTTTAGGTTTTCATGTGTTTTACTTATACATTTGTTGAGCGTTAAATCTTTTGTTTTCACCAAGCGATGTTGTCATCATCATTTCCCCTTTGTTCAGGTTATTTGTTATGTCCCAACAGCCTTTTTTGTTTGCTCGTTTTTTTGTTTCTTTGTTTTTTCTTTCGTTTTCTATTGGTTTTTCACATGCGCAAAGCTCAGCGAGATTGGTGCCACGTATTTTCCGATCTGCGTTTGGCCGCTATATTGGGCTACACTCCTATTCAGCAATGATAGTAATTTTGTCGGCACATGCGAGATTGAAAAGATTGGTCACGTGTACAGGTTCCTGCTTGAAATATATCTTCCTTGCTTTCCAGAAAATAAACAGTTGGCAGTCCGCGCTGGTGGTGTTCTGAATGTATTCTTACCTGTGTCCTCGTCGTCTGGCGCAGTTTGAGAAAGTTTGTCGCCTAAAAAGTGACGTCACTTGTTTACCGAATATTACGTCACATCCACTTTATTTTTTGTTCGGCCGGAAGCGTTCCCTCCTTACAGAGAGATGGCGCTAAGCACCATGAGCAACTGATGAGCCGCCATTTACTCAACGTATGGGCTGCTATGGAAGCGTCGCTACCAGTTACAATTACCTTGGGCGCTGCATCGCTACGTCTGATAGGGAAAGCAACCTGACCAAACTCGCTGCAGACGACGCGTATCTCAACTACTTTAACAAGCAGGAAGTCGACAAAGCACAGCAAAAAAATATAGCACATGTCGCACATCGAATTTGTGAATCGGCCTATTAAGATTGTATTCGTGCCGGGGAAACCCTACATCCTTACCTCAAACATTCGTGTCATTGATGGTTTGGAAAACGGATCAGTGGGAACTCTAAGAATGGGAATCGCTGGGTACCCTTGCAATGGGCTTCCTCAGGTGTTACAGTAGTGAAGCTGCGGTACGTTTTATTTTATGTGGCACTAATATTTTTTATGAGTATTGAGACAACTACCCTCGAAGAAAAATAACAGTACATATTACGCATTTCCGTCTTTTCTTTGTGAACACGCAGTGCCTACTATTATTGCTGTTATCGGCGGGTTTTCCTTACACTTTAGACAATCTGCACCAAGTATTAAGGCGAAAGCCTTTAATGTCTCATGCTCACGTCCGTCCGGTGTCCGTCCGGCGTCCGTCCGTCTGGTGTCCGTCCGGCGTCCGTCCGTGCGTCCGTCCAGACCCCGACTACGCATGCGCCAACCCATTAAAAATATAAAAATAAAAAACCTCCTCTCCACCTCTCTCTCCTCTAGCCATCGCTCCCGGCGGAGGCAACAACCTCACTGCGCATGCGTGTCCCCTCCCTCTCTCCCCTCCTACACTCCCCCTCTCTCCTCTAGGCATCCCTGCCCGCGGCGTCCACACCCCCACTGCGCATGCACGTCTTCCCCCTCTTCTACGCTCCCCCCTCTCTCGCCTCGCGACGCCGACGCAGGCAGCGTCTGCTAGCGAGTTTCTTGGTTGAAAAAACCGACTGCTCGCGCTGCACAACCGTTCACTGGCCACCCCGTATATAGGGCAATGGATCCTGACCTGCAAGGTGGTGCCGGTGGGAGATTTCTCCTGTGCGTTGTCGAACGATAAAAAATTCGCAGCGTGCGCGTTAACTAAAAGCGGACTGCGGGTCTCTGTGTCCAGTCCGAGTCTTCTGTCTCTCATTGCCCATTAGCAGCGATTGGGATGTTCCAGTAGGAAACACCAGTCCATGACTGCGTGCTTTGCGTCCCCCAGGTTTCTCTCCTGTGCAACGCTGCGATGAGCTCCAGCGTCAACGCCGCCGCCAGTGTAAGCGTTAGCGCCCGCTGCTTCGCATCTACACATGGTTCCCTTTAGCGGGAGATGGTGTAATCTTTAAGGCGAAAGCCTTTAATGTCTCATGCTGACGTCCGTCCGGTGTCCGTCCGACCTCCGTCCGGCGTCCGTCCGTCTGTCCGTCCGTCCGTCTGTCTGTCTGTCTGTTCGTCCGTCCGTCCGTCCGTCCGTCCATCCATCCGTCTGTCTGTCTGTCTGTCTGTCCGTCCGTCCGTCCATGTCCGTCCGTCCGTCCATCCGAGCTCTGGCACGGAGCCAGGTGGCCGCCGGGATGCGCAGACGGACGCCGGTCGCGTCGGACTCTATAGCGCTCGCGTTTTGCTTGCGTAGCATCGCTGATCTCAGAGTTTGCAATCATTCTGACCGACGCCGTCTCAATGGTCCCAGGCGTTCACGGAATACATTTTCCAATTTACAAAGGGTCCGTCAATTTAAGAGCTGGAACGCGGATGGCGTTTGCACGATGCGCAAAGCGCGAGAAAATACTAACGCATGCGAACGGAGGAACATGAGTATCGCGTCTGGCTGCGATTCGCGGTAAAAAAATTAAAGAAGAAAACACGCACCCATTCGGTTTGTGCCCCATCCCACTGAGATTGTAAAAGAAAAAAGACATGGCATAATCTGTGGAATGACCGCACGCTTTCGCCGAACACACTTTGGAATGTACAAAGTGTCCTTCAATATTTTTGTAACAAGGATAAAAATAAATTAAGCACTCGATACGCATTTGACTGTCTTTAAGGAGACATGCTTATTTTCCACATTGGCTCCCATGACTCTCTGAAGAGGCTATAACGATCTCCATCAAGAGTTCACTTGTTTCTTTTTAAATAGGGTTGTTGTCATGACTAAAGTGGCACGCGGCACGTGCCGAATTTCCTAAAGTGGCGATTGTGTGCTAGCCATGGAAAATTACCCGATGGTGCACACCCGCCACGTCCGCGCACGGGATTCGTCGGCGAAGGACGCGTGGCACGCGACCCGAGCCGTAATGAAAAACCTTAGGGAAACAAAATGGCATTGTTTTGTGGAGCGCTGAACTAAGAAGGTGAAAGAAGTCAGCGTCGCATTCGCGACGTGAGCACCAGGCGCCGGGATCTGGAGGCAGCAGCATGAGGAACCCGGGAAGTAGCCGTCGACCTTGCTGGATGCCGTGCGCGGCTGCGCAGACCTGCGGCACGTGATCACAGCAGTTCCCGGTGCACCTGCATCTGTTCACCTTCTTAACGGGACGGCTGCGACCCCCATGAAAGTCCCCGGAGCAACACGTCGTCGATCTGGCCGGGCGCCAGGTAGGAGAGACCGAAGACACAGTTAGGCCTGACCTGCCAAGTCCCACGACGGCCGGGCTACGAGAAATGGAACCAAGCGGCTCTCCCAACGGATGCTGACCAACGGCGACCGTGTGACCGCTTCAAGGACTGTATCGGCGGGACAGTGAGTCTTTGTTCCGAGCTGGCATCACGAACAGCAAGACGTTCAATAAGCACGTGACCGTATGAGAGTAGCCACAGAGAAGCCATACTGGCTAGACTGGCTAAGGGCTATAGCACCAAACGTAACCTGACACTGTAGTCAGTTCTGCTTTCGATGTGTAGTAGATTAATGTGTGCATGTTTGCTTTTCGCGTGAATTCTGTGTGTTCGTTGATATTTTTGCCGCTCCTTTTTTGATAAAGAGTGTTTACTGTGCCATCACGGTCTCCCGCCTCTCTCTTTCAATCCCGTCCGGTTTGCAAGCACTCCACAGATAACGTGACAGTTGTACACACTGCTAGTCAGGAACCACAGAAAAGAATCGAAGCACTCTTGATTTCTTTGAGTGCACATCGAAAGCACGAACCGTGCTTTTATGTGTGTTGTCTTCGAGCTAGAACTTTTCGACTCCCCAATTGCAGGACTGCGTATATGTACACACATTATTATCCAAAATTTTTCATCCTCACAGCCAAGCTCGAAGAGGTAGGTGTGACCACATAATGGCTACAGGCTTTCCCATTTTTTTTTCTTTTGAAAAGAAATAAATTTGTAAAACAGAAGAAATTTCAAAGGTGGTGCTGGCTTTTGAGCCTGGGACCACATCCATGTAAGGTGAGTTTCTTATTGACGTCGCCACAACATTTTCTTTTTCTTGTTTATTGTCAAAGTACACCCTTACTACACTGTGAAACAGAAGTACAACAAAAGAAACAAATAATACGCGAGTTTCAGTGTCAACAGACTTCTTAAGATTGCTTCATCTGTAGAAGGCTTTTACTTAATGAAGGCATTCAGATATTTTTACTGTCTTTCCATTTGCACAAAGAAATATTTACGCTTGAGAAATTGCAAAATATTTGCATTGGGTTGCAGAACCGCGCCTGTAGAATCTGCGTAGATAGGCGCCATGTGAATGCGTTACACCGGCGATAAAAATAAAGAGATGCAAACCAATGCCCTGAAGAAAATCCTAGTGTTGCCTAACATAAAATTTATAGTTGATATGCTGGAAATTCTGGTGGGTAAGATGAAAGATGTGGTCGGCAAGCTGGGAATGATGATGGGCATCGTGGGACATTTGATCGGTATGTTTCCTGCATGTTGGGATGGTTTATGGGTGGCCACACTGTGGGCTAAGTAGTCAGGTGATGGTTCATACAATGGGTGAACGCTGGAACAGGTGGTGGATTTATTGGGTGGATTCAGAGATACTTCAGAGATGGTGGAAAGCCCGGTTGACACAGTGGGTGGGTCAGTGGTTACATGGCAGATTTACTAGGTTGTTTCTCGGTGCTCTAAATGTGACAATGAAAACGTGAAGGTGAGTGTGTGCCAGAGTCTACACGTAGGTTTGCTAAATAAGTATGCAGGGTGGACACAACAAGTGCTTAAATTCTATTTGCTCAATAGAGGCCCATCGTTTACGTTGTGGGAAAGGGATGGTGCGTGCAAATTAAACCATACTCCACCATAGTCGTGGATGCAGGCTCCCATGACGCCCAGTATCGGGTCGAAATATAGTAGCATAGCGCTTTATGTGGAGGGCTGATTGAAATATTTCTTGCTGGTGGAATGAAAGCCCTCACTAGAGAAAATTTGCAACTTTTGGAAAATTTTATTTACAATGCGCGTTTTCATGATCGCTGGATGGGACTTTTGTTGGTCCTTTCCACACGCTGGCGAACGCTAAAAACAGGGAAAAATTACAGGCGCCGTCACCTCAAGAAAACAACGTTCCAGGGAAGGCCGCAACCGTGGAGTTTGTTACCTTAAAGCTCCACACTTGCGCATCACTTGAGCGACAATAATCTTTAACTTATTACGAAGCCACGTGGTTTGAAACCTATTATGCACGCAAAAGTACTTGTCCAACATTTCTTCAATGTGCATAGCAAAACCGGATACTCTGAAGAAAGAGTCCATAATTCGTTCAAAAATGCTAATTAAGTGTTCATTTTTCTAAGTTATTAGGACATCTGTTATTATCTTAAAATATTGAATAAAGTCGTTAATTTACTTTACACATTAAAACATTTGTATGCTTCTACAGTCCTTCCAGAATGACCAATAGAGTATTCACTTTAATGGGAATTTAGGAGCTTTGATTTTTAAATGACCAAAGCAGCGTTCAAATTCTCCGACAGGTTAGGAAGTACTGATTCTTCTAAAATGGTCAATGCAATGTTCAATTTACATTGTAGCTTAGAACTACTTGATTCTTCTGAAGTTCTTCGAAATAATTTTTTTTTCCAGAATGGCCCATAAGAAGTTGAATCTGCTAGGGGCCCGTGTGCTGTGCGATGTCAGCGCACGTTAAAGAACACCAGATGGTCAAAATTTCCGGAGCCCTCCACTACGGCGTCTCTCATAATCATGTCGTGGTTTTGGGACGTAAAACCCCAGATATTATTATTATTATTATTAGAAGTTGAATATAACTGATCGTTTCAATAACAAAACCACAAGTCGAGCACGTCAAACGCAGTACCTCACAGATTTTTAGGATGGCTGGTCGAACGGACTCCGAAACTACGGAACACTGAGTCATTACCAGACCAGGCCAGGCAGTACGATGGCCTAACTTCAGTGTCACACCCTTCTGGATAAGTTGCGGTAATCTATAGTGTGTTCGTATAGTGAATCACTAGAGCGTCTCAGACAGCAAAACTATCGGAACACCTAAGGAATTATTATTTAATG
>JALIZH010011569.1:0-36385 GCA_030522465.1 Rhipicephalus appendiculatus
CGGACAAGCAAACAGAAAACAGAAGCATTACTTACCGTCCGGGTTCCCGACTCTGCCGAGCACGCAGCGTGCGCATCATCTTGCTTGGTAGTCGTGGCGGTCGCGGCGGCAGGCTCGTTCGCGGCCCGAGCAGCCCCGGACCGTCACGAAAGGAGCGCTCCAGAGAACACTTACCAAGCGCGCTCGCACGCTGAGCCAGCTGAGCCGCTTAGCCACGCCGGCGCCAGTCAACGCCAGGCGCGCGCTGCGGCTCCTCCCTCCCGTTTCTTTCTTTTTTCGCGGATGCGCCCGCCGCGTAGCCGGCGCCAGCGCGGCGAGCGCTTTCATGTCACGCGGCGCCGCTTTTACACGCCTGTATGCAGTACTCCCGCTTAGCGCGGCGGTTCGAAAACACTCACGGCTACTTTTTTTCGCTGGGTTTCATACAACCAGGATTTTATTCTGTACGCAGGAGCGCACCACCTCTATGCAGTTCATTATCCAGTACCTGACTGAGAGTGATACGAGAGACACCTTTACAGATGGGCTGTAAAAACACTTGGCAATTGTAAGTAATGCTGCCTGTACAACAGAAGTTGATACAATTAAGGCAACAAAAAAATTGCAAATACAAGAATTATTGCCACAAGCGCTCTTTTCTTTGTTTTATGTTTCCGGCGTATTGCGCGTGTAGACACTGCCTTGCGCAATCTGCGCCAGAATGTCTGAGAGCATTCTAGATAGTTTTCGGATCATCTGTCCGGCTTGAGCGCGCAAACGCGAACAGCTGAGTTTATTCTGAAAAAATTAAGACCATCTCCCCGAAGGGAACCCTGATGGGATGCGAAGCAGCAGCGGTGCGCACGGCGTTGACCCGGTTGAAACGGGCGTCGAACAGTACTGAAAGTACAGAACAGTACTGAAAGTACAGAACAGTACTGAAAGTACTGTTCTGTACTTTCAGTGCCACCAGTAGAGCCCTGCAACAAAGTGTGAGTGCGAGCGTTGCTGATGCTTCGCCTCCTCCTGGTCTTCGTGATGTCGCATTGCTTCACCGGAGGGTACACCAGTTTTCTCAATATACCCATCATGGAGGAGGCACCGGACACGAAAGAGAAACTGCTGGCGTTTCTTCGGGACGGGCGTCTGGAGCCTTGCATTGTGAAAACCTTGATGTTGCATGTCTATTCCACGGTGAGTACTTGTGGAGTGTGCGAGATGCTGGTATTTACAGTGCATCACTTTAAACTATCGTGCTGGCCATTCCTTCCCTTACCACCAGGGGGAAAAACACAACTCAGAAAAAAGTCATTCGGGTTGTGATGTTGTCACTTTATGTTGCTGCATTAGCACTAGACAAGGTGCGACTGTTTGAGAATGATTTTACTCTCTGTGCTGGTATTAACAAACATCAGAAACTGAGTCCTTGTATTCCGTTTCTTCATGCCACAATTTACGATGGAAGCTCAATAGTACAAGGATAGCTCGCATTGTATTAACGAAAAAGAAAGCCTTTACGTTTAGTGTACCATGTTAGTAACATTAGTATGAAAAAGAAGTGTCCGAGTACTTCGCGGCCACACTTAACGAATCGGTGCTGCATCTGGCGGACAACTTAAGCTAATAAGGAGAAAGCCTTGAATGTCTCATGCTCACGTCCGTCCGTCCGTCCGTCCGTCCTGCCGTCCGTTCCCTGGCACGGTGCCAGGTAGACGCCAGGGCGCGCCAATGGACACCGGTCGCGTCGGCGACGCCTCGCGTTAGACGCTACAGCGCTCGCGCTTTACTTGCGTAGCGTCATGTGCCCAGCATGTCCAATCATGCAAGAAGGGAGACGCGTACATCGCGTTCCATTCTTAGCGACGCCGTCTCAATGGGCACAGGCGTTCGCTGAACACACTGGAATTGACAAAGTGTCCTTCAATTTTTGCTCTAGTGTTCGCTGATTTCGCTCATTCACACCTCTCTCGCGTGTCCTTTTTCCGGCCGAATTAAGCGAAAAGATGCTTCGCGTGGTGCTTCTTCAAGAAGAGCAGAGTTCACAAGGTTTGTTTTTTTAATTACTTAGAACCAAACAACGAACTACAAAGCAACGCCTATGCAACAAGTCTCTTCTTTGTTCCAAAGAGCTGGTGCTCTGCCACATGGCGCTAAATAGATAATCATTAGCATGTACAGGTAGATTAAATCACATGAGCAATCGTCACACTACATTTTCCTCACACGTGCTAGTGGAGAGCCCAGCAGTCAGTCAAACTCTAATGGAAGGCGGAACAATTGGGTGGAGACAGGAAACGTGAACAGTGTCGGAACCGAAGTAATGAAGGGAGTGGTCGGGTAGTTTACTGGGGAAAAGAGAAAACGAGTAGAGGAAAGGCAGGGAGCTAAAGTAGAGTATGTCCAGTTTGCTACCATGCTAGTCGGGAGTGAAATGAGGAAGTAAAAGGGAGGGAAATGTGAGAGTACATCATTACCGGAGAGCACGCACTGATGCGGAGACAGAGAGAACAACACGGCACAACCACTCTCTCTGTTGGCTCTTTGTCTCCGTCGTCAGTGTGAGCTCTCTGGTTAGGATTATTGCATGCTTACTCGCCCAGTTTTCTGTTTTGTTGTGAGTGTACACAATACACAATACATATGCACATTGCAGCGCAGCTAAAAGCGATCACTTAATTCAGTTGTCTTCAAGAACTGCAGAAGGACTTTCATGGCTTTATGGGCTGATGAACTGTGGGGGGGAAAGCATTAGCTGAGCCCAGCTTTCGAGCTACGCCCGGCACGGCACAACCTCTAGATTAAAAAGCTCCACTGCTAAAGACATTTCTCTACTTGACGCTCAAATGCTGTATTGGCTGTGTGTGGTTGTAGCGTACACCTATTCACTCAGCTATCACACTGGTAAGGCGGATTCATTGGGTAATATTGTTCAGCAATAACGTAGGGCCCGAGAAAGGTAGGTGGCAACCAACCTCTGACCTAATCCGGGAGTACACAGAGGCGTACAGAGGAACGGTTCAGCTTCAGGACGAAAGGTGACGCGATGAGAGCTGTGGTAACACTGCTTGCGGTCTTGCTGACTGGCATCCGTACTGAGCCGAGAACGTTGCCCCATTTCCCCAAGCCTAGTGACGAACTCTTCAGATCAGTGCTGTAGGTAACGCGTTACAAGTAATCGCTTTCTTGTAATCAGTTAAGTTTTCTTGTAGTTTTGTAATATAATCCAGAACATTTTCGAAACAGTAACATTCTGGGTAATTCAATTACATTTCCTGTAATTGATTACCGGTAATGGATTACTTCTTTTCCAGAGGCAAGTTATAACGAGCCTTCTACAGGCTGTGCTCGTCCACAAAAACATGCAACCTTTTTTTCACCTTTTCCATGGGCTTACCTGCAACGCCTTACCCAAGCGCCAGGAACAGCGAAGCGCGAAGCTTGATAGAGGACATGAACATTAGCATCGAAGCGCTGCGCAACTGCTAGCTTCTGCGCAAAGTGTTCCCACTTGATGATATTGCTCTTGCCTTCAGCTTATGCATTCAGAGAGTGTTCAGCGTAGAAGCTGACCTCTTAACTCTTTCGGCATTGTGCCCATAGGGCATCGATAGCCTGCTCCCGATGGTTTGAATGGTCGCTTTCGAGACATTCCTCGCCATTCACGGGCAAACAGTGCGAGCCGTAGAGCAGGAGAAAAACTATAGTTTTCTGCTCAATTTGTATTTTTCCGCATGGCCTTGATTATTTAACACACTCCGACGTTGTGCAATCGTATAAGAAGAAAGCGAACATGGCCGCCGCCGTGAGCGGCGAGCGCGCGCGCTTCGAAAGATCGGAGATATCGGCATTCCAAAGTGTCTGCGCCGGATTTTATCGATTCAACGAGCTGCAGCGAGTCCGAGGATGCTGACTTTGACTCTGAGAGGAACGACGACGCAAACCAGCTTGGCGTTCTGCTTAGAGCCGTTTTAGTTCACGTTTCAGCGCCAGCACGCCAGGATGGACACTTAGAGACAGGGCTGCCGTTGGTGGCTACATTGCGCCAAATTGGCTACTTTACGACCCCGTATGACAACTAAAATTTCAGGTTGGCTCCAAGGCTACTTTCTGGCTACTTTTAAGCTCCTGCTTTGGCGCATTTAAGTAGCCATTCTTTTGTTATTTGCCGACAAAATGAATTATGTCGAAGCTTTTCTGCAGTGTCAGCAGATGCTCGGGCGCGTCCTCCCGCCACCAGCTTGCTGGTGGCGGGAGGACACGCACCGTGGCACACCAACGCAACGCGCGGCGCGTTACCATATATGGAGCGGCGAAGTTGCGTGCATGTTGGTATAAATGCGTGGCATGCACGCAGCTCATGGTGCCCTTCATCTATGCTACGCGCAAGGTTCCAGCTCTGATGCGCAATGCATGTTCTCGTGCGAATTTAACCAAAGCAGACATCCGTAACAAAAAGAACAAATGTTCCCGCGAAAGCTCCTCAGGATCAAATAAAGATCTTTGTATGTCTGTCTGTCTGTCTGTCTGTCTGTCTGTCTGTCTGTCTGTCTGTCTGTCTGTCTGTCTGTCTGTCTGCCTGTCTGTATGTCTGTCTGTTCATCTTCAACCACATTTCACTATGTAAAGCTGGGCTAGTATTATGTCAACTCTACTAATGAAATTTGGTATGTGGCTTCAAAGAAAGAACTGCTTCAGCGTTCAATGTTCCTACTGACTTGTTGGCTGGAATACTCCGAAATTACACTGTATATGGCAAGAGCTTTATGTATTCTACATAAGCTATATGCAGACGCACTAAATTGATTATAATTGATTTATTTATGTCAGCCGTCTTGCTTATTCAGAATGGTATTATTTTGTTCATCGAGCAGTAATAAAACGACTCATAATATAGCTTCCGCGCTATTTGGCTACAAACATGGCGATGAAATTCAATGTCATGGCTACTTTGGCTACTTTTAGCCTGAGTTCTGGCTCCTTTTCGAATCCACCCAACGGCAACCGTGCTTATAGAAACTGTAAGAAATGCTAGTGCTACTACAAAGTCCAGCAGAAAACAAGAGTTTGCTGCAAGACATGCGACGTCACGATACGCTTTACATCGAGGCACTGCTTTCCCGGAAGACACGCCCAATTTTAGTGCTTACTGTAATATTTTTGTTAAGGACGTGCTGTTGAATGAAAAATTTTGAATTTTTCTGACATGGTACCTATTAGACGGCCGCACATTTGGTATCTCTCATAGTTTCTGTTGCACGTTTTTCTTAGTACATGGAAGCATGTCTTTACAAACTGTGTTAAATTTTGCCCCGCAATCTTCAGTTTGGCAATTTATATCGCTTGAATAACATAGATCTCGTTAATTACACTTGCATCCGTGAAAAGATCATGCACTCAGCTTTTATTTTATGCATTACATAAAATATTATGTGCCGTAGTTCCTCCAGCATAAAAGATCTAGTGCAACCTACAAAAACACTCATGTTCTCTGCCGTAGGGAAAGCGTTAACGAGGAAGCGTGGACGAATCATCGATGACATATTTTAAAAACAGCTCGCGTTAAAAGTTAAAAAACGTGTAACATTATATCATACAAGCCACAGCAACCCCCCTACCCCCAGACTTCACGCAAGCCTCCAGCCTTCATATACCAGGCGAACCAGAGTAGTGCGTTGTAGTTTGAGTGAAGATGTGTTATCATGTTACGACAATAACATTTTGAATAGAAGTAACGCAAAAGTAACCCATTAGATTTCTGTAATTGCTCAGTTACTCTCCTGCACTGTAATCAATTACATTCCAAAGGAAGTAATTGTAAATGTAAGCGGTGAATTATTTTTAGTGATTAGTACAAGTCTGGTTTCGATCTTTTTGCTCAAGTACTAGTTGGGGCAATTAGGTGAACAAAGCATCAGTAGTAAATGTACACTTTTCTGAACTGCACCACAGATATTCAATACAATATTGACACAATCAGTAATATGTGTCTATCCGTCCATCCTCCTTTCACGTGAGACGGCTCTTATGAGACAAAGGCTTATTATCACTGCTAAATAATGCTCGTAAAGCAGTGCTCATTTTTCAGTTCGCAGGGAGCCATTTTGCCCAAAAAAGAGATCAATATTTGCCTATCGCTCCCACGGCTGGCTTATTCACCGAAACCCCAACGTAGTGATTTTTCACTATAAATTCTTTGCAGCGATCAAAGCACCCGTCTGTGGCGTCATGGATGAATGCAGTTCAAAACTGGTCGCACTTTGCATCAAGCAGCATGGAGACCTGCGTCGAGAAGACAAGACAACGGAAAGCTGTGCACCTTGGTCCATCCGGATTTCTGGAACACTACATCGCGTCCTACCCGGGTCAAATTGAAATCTCCTGGGTTATTGCTGACGAATTGATGTTCCCGGTATCGTTGCTGCTTCCTAAAGCTTCACCTTACCAAGAAGTCCTGGACAATGTGTAAGCAGCTCTTCCCGCGCCACAGTGTTAGTTACATATCTAACGCTTTCTTCTCATTTCGTTCGTCTTCAACAAGTGTTTGTATTGCTCACTGTGCATTAAGTCGCGTGACTTTGCTTTCGCATGATCAATTTCTGGGATACACCGAGTTGTCATCTTTCTGACATCCACTTTCATAACGTTCAGAGGAGGCGGGATGTGTATCGTAAAAGACGAACTTTTTATATAAGCCATTTTTTAGCACACTGTTTTACTGTGTTTGTGTGGCCGAAGTGGAGATAGGCTTGAAATCTTGCAATCTTGCCATTTGTTAGCTGCAGGATCACGTTGGCTCAGGAAAAGTCTCGAACTGGCCGGAGCAAAAATTGGACGACGCTGGAGCTTCGCCTTCAAGAATAGATCGCAATAGCGTAATTGGGCCCCATGCGCATCGCCTTGTAAACTGCTAGCCGCCTTCGGTTCTCGATGCATGCCTTAACCGTGCCGTAAGGAAACGAACGATTGTGCGCGTAACATTGGCCGTTTCAAAGTATCATTGAATGACTATTACAAGTACAGCTGTTAAGTGCCCACTAAGCCACAATTATTCCATTTGCGAATCAGTGAAGGGCCCACTACGCGCCCGTAGGACAACACGTGAACCTACGCAGCTGTTCACTTAGTTGATGGTTCTGCTGCTGATGATGATAAATATGTCTGAGTTCTTTGTGATGGGTGTGCCTTTAAAACACCCTCTCGTTGTTCAATTGACGTCTTTTGACACCTGGCGCGATTGTACGCTTCTGCCACGCAACATATGACACGTTAAGAAGATGCCTTGACATTAATATAGCGTTTTTTTTTTCGAGCAGTTACAACAAATATTGTAGGACACCTGTTTGCCACGCAGACGGTGGTGGTGGTGGTGATAAACATTTTATTCAGAAATATTCCAGAGAGTTACTGTGCGCCTGAGTGGCATTCCCTAGTCCGGGATGCCACTGGAGATGAACGCTGCCCGTGCGCGCGCCACCAAGGAACGTTGCGCATCCAAGGTAGAGCAGCCGAGCAGGTACTCCTCCCAAGCCTCTCTAGTTGAGATGGGGAAGGGAGCTGAGAAAGGGAGTGGAGTGGCAGGACAAGAAGCCACAACGTGAAAGGTGTCGGCTAACACCTGACAAGTCGGACACGTTCCAGAGATTTCCGGTATGAAGTGCCGGGCGACCGCCGGACTAAGAAAAGTATTAGTCTGAAGGCGGCGTAATAGTCGTTCGTCCGCTTTCGCCAGACCGCGTGCGGGGCCAGGGTGAAGTCGGCGCGAAGTGCGACACTAATCCAGGATTTCACAGTAGCGTGTGAGACTCGAGTTTCCAGGATCCGACTCAGGACATGGAAGGGCAGCGGCCCGGAGGAGAGAAGCGCGGGCAGAGGCATTCGCCGCCTCGTTGCTGGGAAGACCTGTGTGGCCTGGAGTCCATACAACTCTCACGGAGTGAGGGATAAAGCGCCAGGAGGCGGCTTGAAGGAGATGAGCAGCCAATGGGGTGATGGAACCCTGGACTGGTTTCGATCCTCACTCGGACCCGGAAGTTATTACTATCATTTATTCTATTTGAATCTTTCTCGATTTTTCGGTCACGGACAAGATGATGATTTTTCGCTCACAACCAACGACGCCCACGCCTACGCCGGAATTTCTGCGAAACAAGCTCTTTAACGCTATCGCATTAAAATGTTTGTGAAATAAATTGCCCCAAAATCACGTGTGTGCCACGCGATTTTCGAAAATTGTGCTGCGACATCCTGCTAATAATTGAGCTGTGCAGTAAACCACAATGTGTCAACAATGACGTGTAATTGTAGGTTATACGTTATATGCTAGAGTTACAGGTATCTCCCATTCCAAATATCTGAAAAGAAAGCGCCTGAGGACTACGAATCTACTCACGCTGCCGACTCAAACAACCTGGGGCAATGACTACGTAATTGTGCTTGAAAGGGGCAACAACTACCCCGTGGGCTTAGTGAGAAAACACAGCGTTCGAATAGCGGACGCTGCTGTGAACATCTAGGCCAAATCTTGCCGTCGTGCGAGGCAAATGAAGTTTACAATCGGCGCTCGAAGTTGCTATTTTCTCAGGCACCCGCTTTTCATGCAGAGGCCTGTGCTCTGTCTGTTCGGAACTGCCGGTGCTCACTGTTTGACGTCGAACAGCAGATAGCTTGCTATTGGCCAGTGGCCGGCACCACTCCAGAGCGGCGTTTGGATGATATGTGCTCGTTGCTACGAGATGCCGCTTCGTGCCGGGGCAGAGCTCTAGTCTCGTAACGTTACAAAGTGAGCCACATTCGCGGCCAGAAATCACTACGGGAAATAGGTATCGCGTTTTCTCGCGCACGCTCCACGTCTTCGCGTGGGCTGACGTAACTTCTTTCCTACCTGCCATCGCTCGCTTCTTTGTTCTTAACGTACCTGCACTTGAACTCGTACACACTTGTACTCGCTCAAGAAATCCCTCAACTCCCCTGCACCCTTGGTGCTATTGCGCAATTAGCAGCGTTAATGAACGACTGAATAACGTTAAGCACATTATTACGCTAGAATTCACCACGCACAGTCTTCCCTATTTTGACGGCAACATTAGCAGATTTATTTCGTGTACCTCAATCTCAGTGCACAATTATTCCGGCATCACTCCTTCCCCCTCTCCCTATCCCGATCGACGCTGACTGGGTCGCGCACTCCGGGCATCTGCGATGATATATGTCTCATAATGAACATGACTCAAGCACGAGCATTTTGGACTTCTCTTCTGCGAACCTTCATCAGAGTCGCCAATATTATGTTCATCTGTTTATGCCTTTAAAAAAGAAGGATGCACCTACCTGCCGCAACACTAGCGCAGATTCAAAGTAATTATGTAACATTCTACGCGAAATTTTGCGAAAATAATGGAGTACCATTACATTCATTCGTGCGTTACCCGCGAACATTAAGATAAGCGTCGTTATACATCATTTTTTTTCGCACTTTCTTTTTCTGCAGGACAATGAGGATGGTCGACACTGGACTCATGGAGGAAATCAGGAATAGATACTGGAAACGAATCTTGCCACGCCCGAGCGCCATTCCAAATGAAGATGTGTGGCAGCGCTTGCACTTGAACGAATCCAAGCTTCCATTCGTCATTTTGGCGGCGGGTCTCGGTGTCTCCTGCGTGGCTTTCATTGGCGAAATGTGTCGAGCCCAAATGTTGAAACAGAGATGGTATTCACCATTCCGCATAACTACTATGACACGACTGCAAATCTTCTAGCTTCCCAAAGCCAGTCGGTTCATTTTTTAAATGTATATTTAAGCCATCAAAAGCGATGTATATAAAATGTTAAAGGCGGTATGACTGACCCGAAGAGATGTGTGCGACCTTGCACCGTGAATGGGGAAAGCGGCGACGGAAAGTTAAAACAAACAAACAAACAAACAAAAACAGAGGGAACGAAGCAAAGATAAAGCTGAAACAAGACTTTCACGCTACCGTGGCGATGCGAGAATGTTAATGATAAAAAAAAAACACGACTGATCCCTCTGTCATAGTAATTGGTGTAACACGAAAGTGAAATGTGTCTTCACAGAGGCAGTTGAGCATTTTATCGTGCATTGTTTCGCTACAAGGGTGAAGGATCAAATGCTATAGCAACAAAGTGTAATGTCGCACGAAGAATGGCAAGCAGCTCGAAACTTGCAGCGCGCTTCTGAAGAAGAAAGCACGCACGAAAAGAACATACACATGACGAGCGCGAACTAACAACCATCACAATTGTCACTTCTTTGTGTGCGAGCAGCGGGCTCCTTTCGCAAACACGGCTGCTGCAGCGAGCGAAGTGACCTTCGTGTGCTCTGTAACTTCAACTCAAACTTGCGATGAATGCCCAAGACGTACAAACAGCCCCAATCACGACATATGCGCGCGTGCATGAGTGACCACGCCCTGTAGAGGCGCGCGCGCACCGCAACGCGCGTGGCGACGACCTTTAAAACACGCCCTCAATACCCTTCGCTCCATTGCTCTAGCGGTAAAAAGAACACGCTGAAGCCACCGAGCTCTGAACAACGTCAACCGTAGATGATGTATATAAATAAATCGCCGTTAGTAAGCTGACGAAGGTCCATTATGTGGACTTGTCGATTCGCACCGCACGCGGCGGAGAGAGGGGTCGTAGTTACGACTCCCGGCGATGGAAACTTTTCTTCTAGTTTTTTCTTTGACATCTGTGAGTGCATATTTGACAACGTCATATCCGCAACGGAAATACGTCAATGAAGCCGTGGTGGATCCGGGAATAAAACACTTTCATGTTAAAATATGTGGACAATCTTGCGCGTAGCCAGTGTTGGCTCATCTGGGTAGTTTGAGCCAAGTTGGCTGCATTGCGACCCCGTGTGGATTCAAAATTTTCAAATTGGCGCCATGGCTACTGTATCTCTACTTTGAACCTCTATTTTGGCGCACTTAGTGACATAATTCTTATTAATTGAAGCTAAAGTACCCAGCAAGCTTTACGACTACCCTTTTTTTCTGAGCTTTTCTTTTGTGTCAGCTGACGCTTGTGCACGTACTCTCCCCGCAAGTAGTCTGAAGATCATCGACGCACTTCACCGCAACGTACGGCGCACCGACCAAGACAGCGTGACGAAGTTCCTCTTTTTGTTAACCTAATAAATGTGACTCGTCTGGTTACACAATTCACATTCTGTGACGCCTGGTTGTTACTTTACTCTTTAACACGGTATGTTACCTATGTTAGAGCGGTTCCTTCCAGACTTAACGCTTTTATAGGGTTTTTGTGCGCATTCGTTTTTGTGCGACCCAGGTTCGAACCCCATTCCATCCAGGATTTTTTTTCTATTTCGTGTTTTGGTTCTTATTTCGCGCGATACTAGTTACGAACACCAGCGGCACCCTTGTTATAATCTCGCAGCAGCTTTCACTGTAAAAATGGAGGGAATGATGAACAGATGCGCTGACACGTATGTGGCGTTCACACTCCACAATAGTCAGAGACGTTCACAAAGGCACGTAGTTCTTAAAAAGCACAATAGTTATTTAACTGCCTTGTTGGCTCACAAACGATCGGGACGGTGCTCCAGCCGCATCTGCACGGAGAGCGGCCGATCGTCCAACCGTCGCATCACATCAGAAAGCATTTCGTCTTTTAGAAGCAAATCGGGGGCAGTGGCACAGCAGATGAGTAATGTCTTCCTCCGTGCTGCAGACTTCACATGCCGCACTGTCGGTCACTCCAACCAATGTTGTGTATGCCTACTCAAAGGCCACCCCAACTAAAGTCGACAAAGAAGTCAAGTGCACTAGAAGGAATAGGAGGGCACCCTATCTTAGGTGCCTGGTAATGGCAAGTTTTATCGCCCAGCGGTTAAAAGGAACGTAAAGGAAAAGGGGGGAGACCCGTGCCACCAAAATGCATGACGGGTTAAAGCCAATGAAAATAAATGAAAATGGGGCTGCCTGGTAATAGCAGCCGCTCGTCGGCGTTCTTGGGTCCTGGTGTATTCCTTTGGTCAACACGGTGTTTCGTCTCACCCAGGAAGCGTATCTCAGACGCCACGTAGAACAAAGCGCGTAGCTGAGGTCTGCTTCACCAGGAGCACCAAGGACCACAGCTGCTCACGAGGAAAGCGTCTGCTCTTTCACTTAACTCATTCAATTAATTTTCATTAGTATCCTGACAGTTAATTGGCCGTTCTCATAAGTAGACATATTCTTGTGCTCCGACATCATATGTATCCAATATATAAATCTTGAACTAGAACTATCGATTGCGTAGAAGTTTTATTTTTAAATCACGTTATCTGAATAGTTGGAAAACCCTAAGCAAGCTCTCGACGAGGATTGCTTGGCAGAGAAACCATAGTCGGTTACAACCAAGAAAAATTGTAGGCTCCGCCTACAGAACCACGGAGCGCGTGCCCTTCGCCTGAAAAGACAGTCGTGCTAGCTTGTTTGCGCTCGAACCATTTTTTTCGCCTAATTCAAATACTGCGCGTATTAGGACGTAATGTTTCATCGCTGCTACCTGAAGCGTGATCTTTAGTTTAGTAGCGATCTAAAGCCTGACGAAATTTACGACGACCCTCAAGTTTCCAGCCTGAAACCGGCGACGCGAATGGGTGTCTTTTATGGAAAAGTGATCGATCTATCTAAAACAGTGGAGTAGTGCTTGACGTCATTGAAATAAGTAAGAACTATTGCACGGAGCACTTACGCGAATGCGAGGGAGAGTGACGGTTCTGAACGGAGCTGACATTCTTTTTTTTATTTGGTTGCAACCGAACATAGAAAAAATAGTCCATGCTCGTGCTACCAGCAATCTATACTTTGTCGTCAAGACAGCACAAGATTAGCATGACCATCCTACTGTCTTTGTGCACCACTCCGGCATCAACTTTACAGAAGCCGTTGAGCATCTACGCATTTAACACATTCTGATCCCACCCCTCAAGTAAAACACCTTCATTGGGGCCTTTAAGGTATTTCAAATAAATACATAAGTTATAATGAGAAAATTCGAGAAGTTAAGAACCACACAGAATGCGATGAAACGAAAAGGGATAGCCGTTAAGAAATAGGAAAGCAGCAGATGAGACAAGCGAATAAACAGGAGTGGTGGATGTTCTGGTTGAGAGGGGGGAAGAGATGGAATGGGACACGCCATGTAATGTCAAGGAAGCAGAACGGATGGACAGTCAGGGTGACGGTGTAGATGCCAAGAGATGTGAGGTATGGCCGTGGACAGCAAATAGTTAGATGTAGCCAAGACAGACAGACAATGAACTTTATTTGATCCTGAGGAGTTACTGAGGAGTAACCGCTGGCCGCACCCACGTAGAGGACAGATTGCGAAATTTCCTGGCGAAAAATAGAATCAGCTCACTCAGGAGAAGGTGGATTTGAGATTATCGGTAGATGCATTCTTCCTGCAGTGAGCAATAGGATATGCTAATGATGATGATGATACGACGTGAACTGGGTAAAGAAGTATGACGTATTTTTTTTTTGTCTCGTAATTATGCAACAGCACAGCTTTTTCATATATGCTAGCTGTCGCGAAAAAAAAGGAGCATCACATTCCCTGATTTCATTAGGAGAGTTCAATCTTAACACACTTCTGCCAAACCTCCGGTTCCCGAGAAGCAGGAAATAAAGATATTCATATGTTATTCGAAAGCTAATATCCTCCATCCAACAAACATAAACGTTTCAAAATATGCTCTTGAATCTATCCTGTATGGCAACTGCACAAGTAGAACCAGCGATACTTGTGCCTACGACTTTCGAATCGTTCTGATGACCCGCGAAATTACAATTTTTAGCTGCTGCTCACTTGTGAAGTTAATGACACAGTGTAATGCCGTCCACCTTCTGCGCTTTAGACGCAAACCAGACCCCGACGCAAGGCGTGTGTCCCCCTTCCTGTGTTTCTTTAAGACGAAAGTGTTTTATGCTGGCGTCCACCAAGACTTCACTGACGTACTCCCACTACGGATAAAGCGTCGTAAAATGTACAATAACTAATGACAGAGAACTAGAACGAAAAGTGCCGTCGCCGGGAATCGAACCCAAGACCCCTCGCTCCGCAGCGCGTGGCCCTAAACGACTCGGCCACAAAGCCTGCGATCTTCAGCATGCTGCCGCAGCTACATATACTATACTCTATTTACCGAAAGCGGTACTCCGAGCACAGTGTCATTTCAGCATGTTCTAGTTATTAGTAGCGAGATGCAGCGACTGGCGCGCTTTAAAGGTCGTCGCCCGCTCGTTGCTATGCGCATGCGTCTTCTACCTAGACAATTTGTACTTTGCCCTACAGGGCGTGGTTACCTGTGTGCGCGCACTTTTCTCGTGATGAAGGTGGTTTGTACGTCTCGTGCTTTAACCGCAAAGTTGCCGTCGAAGTTGTCGGCAACTTTGCGGTTAAATTGACGGGACATTGAGTATTTGTTCCAAGCTGGCATCACGAAGAGTAACACGCTCGATAAGCGCGCGACTGTATGAGAGTAGCCACAGAGAAGCCATAGTGGCTACTAGAAAGGCCAAGGGCTAAAGCACTGAACGTAACTTGAGACTGTAGGTAGTTCTGCTTTCGATGTGTAGTAGATTATTGTGAACATCTTTGCTTTTCACGTGAATTTTGCGTGGGTTGATATTTTGCCGCTTTGTTTGATAAAGAGCGTTTGCTGTGCCATCACGGTCTCCCGCCTCTCTCTTTCAATCCTGTCCGGTTTGCAAGCACTGAACAGGTAACATGACAGTCGTACACATTGCTGGTCAGGACCCACAGAAAAGAATCAAAGGACTGTGGATTTCTTTGAGTGCACATCGAAAGCACGAATCGTGCTTTTATGTGTGTTGTCTTGAATGAATGAATGAAACAACTTTATTGCGAGATCCGGCTAGTTACTGGTCCGGGCCAGACCGCTCAGATGGAGGATGGAAGACCTTGTCTCCCACTAGCCTCCCTGGCCTGCAGGATAGCCCAGGTTTTATCTTGTAGATCGGAGCTGAGCAGCGTTGTACGCCATCGCTCCCGGAGAGATTCTGGGGAGTCTTTCTGCTGATTGGGACACCCCCATAGCATGTGGCTTAGGGAGACCGCTTCTATTTTACAGGCTTTACATATCGAGTCTGGGTAAACCTCTGGAAACATCCTGTGTAGCTGAGTCTTCGAGCTAGAACTTTTGAACTCGCCAAATGCGGGACTGCGTATATGTACACACAATATTATTCTAATTTTTTAACCTAATAACCAAGCTTGAAGAGGTAGGTGTGACCAAAAAATGGCTACAGGCATTCCCGATTTCTTTCTTTTCAAAGGAAATAAATTTGTAAAAGAGAAGAAATTTCCAAGGTGATGCTGGCTATTGAGCCTGGGACCACATGCATATAAGGTGAGTTTCTTATTGACATCGCCACAACATTTTCTTTTTCATATTCATTGTCAAAGTACACTCTTACTACACTGCGAAACAGAAGTACAACCGAAGAAACAAAGTGTACGCTAGTTTGAGTGACAACAGACTTCTTAAGATTTCTTCATCTCTAGAAGGCTTTTACCTAATAAAGGCATTCAGATACTTTTACTATCTGTCGATTTGCACAAATAAATATTTACGCTGGAGAAGTAGCAAAATATTTGCTTTGGGCTCCAGAACCGCGCTTGTAGAATGTGCATAGATAGGCGCCATGTGAATACGTTACACAGGCGATAAAAATAAAGAGATGCAAACCAATGCCCTGAAGAAAATCCTTGTGTTGCCTATCATAAAATTTATAGTTGAGATGCTGGAAATTTTCGTGGGTAAGATGAAAGATGTGGTCTGCAAGCTGGGAATGATGATGGGCATCGTGGGACATTCGATCGGTATGTTACGTGCATGTTGGGATAGTTTGTGGGTGGCCACACTGCGGACTATGTAATCAGGTGGTGGGTCATACAATGGATGAACGCTGGAACAGGTGGTGGTTTGCTATATAAGTATGCATGGTGGACAGAAGAAGTGCTTAAATTCTCTTTTCTCAAGAGCGAGCCCATCGTTCACATTGTGGGAAAGGGATGGTGCGTGCAAAATAAACCATAATCCAGCATAGTCGTCGATGAAGGCTCTCATCATGCCCAGTACCGGGCAAATACATAATAGATAAGTTGCGGTAATCTATATTGTGTTCATATAGTGAATCACTGGAGCTTCTCACAGAGGAAAGCTGTTGGAACACCTAAAAAATTATTATTTAATGCGACAACGTTATACAGCGCACTTTGGCGAATTTCGCAGTCGGCGTCGTTGGTTGTGCGCTAAAATCAGTGTTTTCCGTCAGTGAAAAATCAAGAAAGATGCAAAGAAATGATGAAAATTTTAGGTACGACTGAGAATCGAACCCAGGCCTTTTGCGTGGCGAGCAGGTGTTATACCACAGAGCCAAGCCATTGCTTGAGCCTGATTAAGAAAAAAAACCATATAAAGGTCATGTATTGGGAGGAATGTACTTAAAAGGGACCATGACGTCTTCACCGACCAATTTGCAGCTTTTAATGAAAAATAGCAGTAGAAGGCATATTGTGTTATTACATTTACGAAAAATGGGTTGTAAAAGAATATTCCAGCGCTAAATAAGCCCTATAACTCGCCGGCTACAAACCCCTTTCACGGTTGGTGACTGCCATCTTGCCATGGCGTGTGTGACGTCATACCACAGAGCCGGCTGCATGGGCGGAGCTGTCTTCCTTTACCAAAGTTTACACCACTGTGAATCGTTCAATTTCAATTTGCAGCTGAAGAAAGCTGAAATAGCGTGATTTCCGGCGCAGCTGACCACGGGAAACGTCGTTCACCGGAATGCAGACGCTCGCAAAGCGAGCACCTTGTCCCGCCACGGCTCGTGAGTGCGTCATCGTTGCCCGATTCTCAGGCTGCTCGCGTGTTGATAAAATAATCTAGTATAGCTCAAGTGCTTGACCACATGCACTGAAATTTCGCCAGCTCGTTTGTGAAAGCGCAAGGGTTAACCCGCATAAGACTGATTATGACCGAAAATTGGATGTCATGGCCCTTTAACGCAAGCAGTATTGCCTGGCCAAAGCGTAGAATCGCGCTGGGCGTGAAAACATCTGAATTGCGAAAAGAACGGATGTTTTAATGTCCCGCTCATTACCAAGCGCTCAGGCATATTTAATTATAACCATCAGCAAAAGCATCAAGAATAGGGAGCCAGCTCGAACTGCAACTGCGAACTATACTCATAAGGACGCGGTCGCGAGCGCTATCTCGACAGATGTCAAGAGGCGCCTCGTAAACTTTTGTACTGAACGCTTACATCGCGTTTAGATGAATGACGGCGCGAGTACAGATTCAGTCATTGGAGTGTCCGTATTCCTAAAACCGGTGTTTTGTTGTGTTGCGCGAGAAAATATCCAATAGAGTTAACTGCTAGCATTACCTCGTATATCGTTCCGGTTTGTGGCTATGGCATTCATTGCCACATCAAAGCGTTGACATTATACAGAAAGGGGCGATAACCCTCACGCCGAAACTGTGATTTTTTTTATGATGTGTAAACGTGCGAACATTAGTAGCCGTTGGAGTCTGATACCTGAACACTCGTCAACATAAAAGGCAGAGCAGAGCGAGCACAGCGAGCTGCCGCGGCTGCAGCGCCATCGAGTGAGTCGGCGGCCAGGCACTTCCTAACCATTTACAAAGCCATACTTCTCTGTTACATGTTGCAGTGCTGGCGCCGTCGTTAGTGCGCTGGGTAATGCAGCAATGGCAGAAGGGCGATGTTATAAAACTTCCCGTGACTAAGTTTCTTCTGTTCTTTGTAAGATGATGCGTTTTCTACGCAGTTCATCCGCCACGGCTTTCTTATGACAGTGAGGTCGCACAACGAACCAAGTAATCCTCTCGCGTCAGAAACAATACGGCAGCTTCGTACTAGTGGTGCCAAGCCTGAAGGAAGGGCGGAGCTTTGTGGACATTCTTATTTCTCTTTATTTTTTGGAGCGCAGCTCTCAGGCGCCCGTTCCTGCGTTGTGCGGCGTCGCCTTCGGTGGCGTAGCCGATGGTCACGACAACATAACAAGAGATCAAAATACCCGGGATCAAATGGGATTTGAACGCGCGCCCGCTGCGTGGCAGTCGAGTATTCTACCACAGAGCCACGGTAGTGCTTGAAACTCATTCGTAAAATAGACTATACACAGGCGTCATGTCGGGCAAGGAATAGCGTTTACCTATGCATTATAGCGTGGCAGGAGAGTAAAATAACAACCAGCCATCCCACAATGCTAATTGCGCAACGAGTGTGAAGTTTAATGCATCCCACCCACTGCAAAGTACTCAGCCACAACTTTGAACGTCACCAGCCACATTTAGCATAATCAAAGCACTCATAAGACCTAAAAATGGGCAGTCGGTACATCGCTTATCCGCAGAAAGACGAATAATGGCGTAGTGGGTGCTGTCCTTCTCCACAAAATTTATGATTTATGGCGTGGTCGATACCTTGCGGAAAGTCACAACTTAAAAAAAAACAGCTGGGCTTGCCCCAACACGAAGCTGTGCTCAGAATCAGCATTAGGCGGTATCATAGTCGTCGGTGAATTTTGTATTTCTTTCTTTTCATTCCGTCTCTTTCTCTCTGTTTCTTGTATCTGGTTTGTACCTGTTCGTTTTTTTTTTGTTTCTGTCTCTCAATCTTCGTCTGTTTCTATTTCTCGCGCTTTCTATCTTCATTCAGGTTTCTCCCCTTTCTCTCACTTTCTGTGTTTCTCTTCATTTAATTCTCTTTATATGTTGCTATCTGTGTTTTTCTCTTTCTTGTGTTTGTCTTTATATATATATTTTTTCTTTTTCTAGTCTTCCTCTCTCTCTCTCTCTCACTTGTTAGGTCTTTCGCTGTCTTTATATCTTTTGATGTCTTTCTTCTCTTTAGTTTTCTGTATTGCCTTCTTTCTTTCTGTCGCATTCTTTCTCTTTCTCTCTTTATCTCTCTCTGCCTCTTACATTCTGTCTATCTCTCTCTCTCTATCTTTTTCACCTGTTTCACGTGCTGCACTTCGCCGGGCAGAGTTTTCGTTTAACGCTCGCACCTGTTCTACTCGGTAGTAGAGCTTGCCCAATCCCTGTTGCCTGTACCCACCTGTACTCTTCTGCGGACACCAAAGTTCACACGGCCGGCATGAACAGCTCGGCTGTTAAGAGAGAGCACATTTAACAAGGCCGCGCAGTATCGCACGCACTGCGGAAGTTTATTGCCACGCGGTCGCCGAGTCTGATCGAAATTAGAAGCACACACAGGCTCGCAGCTTCTGATATTTACGGCACACTCCTGCGGTGAAGCCCTTCTTTTGGCAGCTTTCGAGGCAGGTAACGATGTCCGGACATCCTCTGCCATGACCTGCAAAGGCATGAGGATAGGATTTCTGAACACATTCGAGCGAGTGTACTCAAACAAACCGTTGGGGAACACAAAAGTGTGCACCCCTCAAAATACATTAATATAATGATAATGCAACAGGAATGACGTGACTGAGTGTGAGTGCTTTGACTTAAATAAAAGTTGCGTTTCTCAAAGAGGATAGTTAATATCGACTACCAGTAAGTCAGAGTCAGCAAAGCCCTGATGCATCGTTCTTCTATAAACGTTGCACTCGATGATTGATTAATTATGGTTGCCCAGTGCGAAATATAGGTCCGCTCTGGAGGGCGCCAGGGGTTTAAAAATGTTGTGGAATCAGCTACCACTCAATACTTTCAAATCATAATGTAGCTTTGACAAGTGAAGCGCCAGAACTTTTTCCCTTTGATAGCATTGTTCATATGACACATTGAATAGAACGGCGTTCATTGTCGGCCATCAGCAGCCGAACAAAATTAGAGATCAGCTCGGATATAACGAAAGCATTTGTTCGCCTTCGCATTGCTTAAATATCATCAGCCACCATGAGGAGGGGATGATAATTTTAAATATTGCTCCCTATTGGTTCTTTTCGCTGTTTTCTCACTGTGCTCGTAGTGGATGATAAGCGCCGTAATAATACGGGCAGAGCGCCACTGAATGGAATACGGAAAAGAATAGTGTTGAATGTATTCCCGCATCTCCCAGTCTTTATCTAGGGCGTGGGGTAAGAGATAACTACTGATGTCAATGAGGAATAAAATGTCTCCTGGATTTTGCGCATTTTACATAGATTTCTTGCAGAATTGCATCTTCTCCATCACGAGCAAGACTAATGCTCTTCCAATGTGTAATTGTTCCTGTTGGGGCTATCACATATCCTGCTTTTATTTAGCCGCAAGGTAGCCAATCAAGTACTGCTCCGTGTAACGCTTAGTATTTCTCGATGCAGATAACTAGCCCGATTTTTCATAGGTTAAAACTTGGTTATCAATACAGGCTTTCATTAAACACTCACTGAACGAAAGATCCATAAATATATATTCTTTAAATAGCCTGCTTGTAACTATGACGAGATGGCGCCTCAGTCATAGTCAACCAGTCTTATTACCCATCCACGTTGGAGCTCAAAGTGAATTACACTAAATAGCTTAGAAAAAGAATAACAAGACGGAGATGCGAGGTGAGTTTTACCGTTCTTTTTGTAGAATAATAGGAAGTTTATGACAGGAAATGTAGTACTACGTGAAGTCGAAACTGTTCAGGCTTACCAAGTGTAGCCTCGGACTCCTCACCTCCCTCCTCGGCTGCACTGACAACTACCAGGAACACTGCAGGCAAGAGCCGCAATATCAACCGTGGGACAACGTCGGGAATTACCGTCATCAGAGTTACAGTGCGTAATAATAAATATCATAGTTAATGTTAATGGTAAATAGAATAATGAATAATGTCAATAGTTGAAAATATAATTCCACAAAAACTCTTGCTTGCAGATTCAGCGTGTTTTTTCTACATGACTATTTTTATACCTCTTAATTATCAACCAAGACATCGCAACGCAAAGTCTACAGTAGCCTTCTGGCAGCAGGGAGGGTCACTTCAGTTTCTGGAAGTTCATGAGAAGATAAAAGATGTAGTGTACAGAGAGAGATAAATAAAATGTGTGAAAGGCAAGGAGGTCAATCAGAATTAAAAAAACCACTGTTCTGAGAGTTCTAAAGCCAAATCAAATTTTACTTTCGATAGAAATATTATAGCTGCTGCAAGAAGCCAGGCTCGTGTACAACACATTCTATATCACATTGTACATAACCTTTTGTAACACTCGTGTCAATTTTGTGCTGCAATTGCATGTGCGTGAACTACCGAAGATAAATTAGGCCTTGGTCAGGTGGGTTGAAACATCTTGAGCCCCATCTTTCATGGTAATAATAAATGTGGGGGGTTCAACGTCCCAAAACCAACATATGATCATGAGAGACGCCGTAGTGGAGAGCACCAGAAATTTCAACCACAATGGGCTTGTTTAACGTGCACCTAAACCTCAGTACACGGTCCTCAAGCACTCTTGCCTCCACCGAAAAATGAGGCCGCCGCGGCCGGGATTCGATCCTGTGACCTGCGGGTCAGCAGTCGAGCGCCATAACCACTACACCACCGTGGCCGGGCGGTCTTTCACGGTCTGTAGTATACAATGTGAACCGCAATCAAGTATTTTTTTTATTTTGTACTTGAATTTCGTCTGGTTTTTCAAGTTGAATGCTATCTGTGTTTTCTGGCGGAAGAGAAAGCAGATAATAATCTTTCGCATTTCCTTCCAAATCAAAATTTGGCCATTTAGCCGTGAAACCTACGAGAGAAATTGATGCTCCAGTGAGATCGTGAACGTACGCAACTCAAGCCTCAATATAGCGTCCCTGCACTTGTTTTCAAATAAGCAGTGCTACATTATTCAAAGTGCGTGCGACTAGGTACTTCTACATACCTGCTAGCAGTGTAAAGAGGAAAATGGCCGAGGGAAACTTCATCGTTGAAATTTGTGTCGCCTTGGTGGCTGCATAGAAAAACGAGAGATTAGGCGACTTGCAAGTTAAATATGGCAGGGCTTAGAGCCTGACAAGCCCACTTCGCTTTAGACTAAACAGTGAATTAGAAAGGAACTACGCATAACGATGAACAAGTTTAGCGTTTAAGTCGCCATCAATCCTGTCTTCTGCATAACGCCTAATTTTTGTTCACGCACTCTTGATCTTCCTAGTAGGTGTTATCGATAACGTTTATAAAAGGAAATCTCGCTCGCAATAAAACATATGATTTATACATGAAGATTCCGTGTTGTTAACGACAGCAGTGCACTATGCTCTAGGGATCGGTATTTGGGCAGGACACAATAACACTGGCACATAATATCGCCTCACAAGGGCAGATAACATAAAAAAGGTAGCATATACACAGTAAACGACTACGTAAGGCAAGAATACACGAGCGCTGACTTGCAACCCTGTTTATTGTTCGGAAGGCAGTTAGAAATATACACATACTCAGGCAAACCAAGATACGCGTAATCGTAATCAAGGGCATATAAAAATTATATACTTCACAATAGAAATGCACGAAAAATAATTGTTATCTATATAAAATACAAAGAGCCCGCAAGCTAATCACGCGCTGTTCATAATGAACTCCTACCAACTCGCCCACCTATCAGTACCTTTACAAAAGTCAATAACGTAGCTGCCGGAAATAAGTGGTGCCGTGCAGAGGCATATATATATAGCCATACCTGGGCGGACGAATTGCAAGAGGTGTGAGACTTGCTCTCTGGCACAACAGCTGCAGTGCTGACGAAGCCATGGTGTTCTCCGTAGCTTAAATATATCCACAGGCAGGAAGTAAACGCGCATGTCGATGACATTGCTGAATGGTAGATGTGAACATATCCTTACGCAAACCGGCGAACGCCTTTCCTGCAAGGCGATCATGAATTGATAATGAAAACATCGAAACAGGAACTCCGTGTGCACATCTGATGAAACTAGATACACATGTTTTTATATGGCAGTTGATACATATTTCTATTTCCAACAGGTTTACACGGTGGTTTGAATTTTATGTGCCTCTATTTCAGAGGAAGGACACGACGTGTCCTCTCGTGTGAATAATTTATGGCGACGTGTGTTGTGTGATGATTTAGGCTTTTTTGTGTGACAGTACAGCAAAGGGAAACGACTTCGCCATGACCATTGACCGAACAGTGTCTTTGAATCAGTGAAAGGAACAGCTTGAGCGTTTCTTTATTTTGTTATTCGGCATCCGAACATGTGTAACAGGCATACTTTTCCTGGAACGCTAGCCATACCATATTCCCTAAGTCCCTAAGACATCAATAAAAGTTTGATGCTGGGCGCTAAACAGAATTATTTGTTAACACGAAGAAATAATTAACGCTAGTACCACGCCTGTACAGTCTCTGTAAACACTACAGCTGGCAAGAAAGCGTCACCATCTGGCGAATGGAGATTGAGTTGTTCCTTCGTCTTGTTGTTGTTCTTCTTTCTTCGCTCTTTCATGTTTTTTTTTATTCTTCAATCTCTATCTACGTCGCCTTCTTCTTGTGCCTTTCAATTTTCTTTCTTTCTCTACCTCTTTCTATATTGCCCTCTCTATTCGTTTTCCTCCTTCTAACTTCCTGCTCTTTCTTACCCGCACTTGGCTATGCTATCCTGTACATGGTAGTGCTATGGTTTACCCTCTCACCTCATTTTCTTGCTTCTTTCCCTCCTCCTCACCATAACATGAGTCTCGCTCAGCGTCATTTCGCTTTCCAATCCGCTTGCTCACGCATACTACACTAAGCTGTGGCATGCTTTAATTTCTCTTATTCTCGTTTGCTTCCTCCTCACCCTCAAGTCAACCCTTCTCACCCTCGCTTCCCTTTCCCACCTCCTTGAAAGGCTATACTAGGCATGGCTAGCCTATGCTTGGCATATACCGGCTTTTCTGGGAGCGTATCCTTAGATATCGTTCTTGGACAACCCGCCGTAGTTATCCCAATCTTAAAGAGCTTCACTGTTAAAATTTCCAAAACATCCTAGGCACTGTAAGAATCAGCGTTATTCGTAGCAGTCCAGGAATCCGGATTGTGCGTTTCTGCCGGCTAGCTTACCAACGACGCGTGTTTCGCACCATCAACCCCACAATGATGTTTCTCCGTGGCCTCCGCGATTGGCTCCGGTAGCGCACCGTTGGAACTTCGGTGCAATGGCGCTTAGTCCGTTCCTTCGTTTTTTTCATGTCGAGGTCCTTGTTTCGTCAGGTGTGAAGCCTCTTGTTAGCATCAGAGGGTTTTATCGGTCTCCTGCCAGCTCTTGAAATATCAAGCGGTTGTTGACGCCATTTATCTTCCATATTCGCTGACATGACCCTGAGTGGTGTTGCATCACATTCCCAGGGCTGCACATATACAGATAACCGAGACAGGGGATGAAGGAATGATCGCAGCAGCATCTAAGCTAGTATAGCATCGCGCGCACAAATTCATGATGTGGCTTCAGCTCCTGTCGGCAGGGGGGTGCTTTTACCAGTGGAGCTGTAATAGGCTTGGTCAATCCGCTGTTCGCCTCGACAGGACACTACGATTATCCTTGATGGCCTCCTTATATGGCATCTCGCGTCACTTAGCACCTGGCACACTGGCTCCTAGCACGCGGCACGCAAGAACTCGGCCAGCGCGCGTTCTCTTGGCCCTCTTCCTCATCGTCTGCTTCCCTCCCCGAACACGCGGGCACGGCACGCGCTCTCCCGCTGCGCCAATTTGTCTGGCGTGGAATGCAGTAACTCCGATCGTCGAGAGAACGAGTAGAGAGACAGACAAAAAAAACGAAAGAAAGAGAACAAATATACAAAGAGAAAGAAATAAAGAAAGATAGAAAGGAAAAAGAGGATGACATAGAAGGAGAGAGATAGCAGTAGAACGAAGAAGCGAGAAATATAGAGACAAAGAGAGAAAGAAGAAGGAGAAAGAGAAGAAAAACAGCGAGAAAGACAAAGAAATACATACATGGACAGAGAATTAAATAAATAAAAAGCAACCGAGACAAAATAGAGATAGAGAAAACAGAGAGAAAGAGTAAGAATCAGAGTAAGAAAGAGATATTTAAAAAAGTCACAGTTTCACCGCAAGGGTGAAGCAATGAATGCGATAGCAAAAAATTGTAATGTTATACGAAGTGAGGCTGGCAGCTAACTCTTTTTGGATCCGATCTGACGCAACTCTAGAAAACGCTTGTTTAAGAGAATTCTCTTCGAGTTGAAAGCGCAGCACGTAGAAGGGTACGCCGGCCCGGCCGCCGAGAAGGGGAGATGAGAAGGGGAGATAAAGCGCGCGGCGCGGCCGCGCCCGCGCTCGTAAAATCGAACGTCGCCCCCCCCCCCTCCCCCCCCCCCCCCGCCCGCTGTCGGCCGCCGAGAAGGGGAGATAACGCGCGCGCCCCCGCTCGTAAAATCGAAGGTCGCTCGAGGGACCCCCCCCCCCCCCTCGCGTCTTTTCACGCTCACGAACAACGGGCGAGCCCGGTTATATGTATACATATACATATACGGCAAATGACGCCGACGCCGACGGCGAAAACCAGCCGCGAGTGTCCATATAATTGCTATCGCAATAAAAAACGGGAACAAGTAAGGCCGCCCAGCTGCGCTGTTTCTTCAAGCCTTGGGCAAGTAGCGCAATTTTTCTGTGCAATTATTTTTTGTTGTCACACGATTACCAACTTTCAATTAAAAACTATAAACAACACGCCCTACGCTTTTACTAATTTGTTTATCCATCCGTTTTGTACGGCCGTGATATACGCTGGTAACATTTGTCACACAAATGCGCATTTTTTATGTTGTGCGAAAATAAATGGATGTATTTATGAACATGCAAACGTTCACCCCGCGGAAAAACGATATGTGCTTTTCAGTGCAGGAGAATTACAAATGAAACGAGCAGCTTGTCATGGTCGGTCGTTCTCGACGACCCGAATGTAGATGTACGAGACGGCTAAGGCCTTTGCGAAAGCACTCGTGTGTCGCCTTTTTAACAGCGAAGCTGTTTGAAACGGCCGTAAAGCGTTGACACTGCCCCTATCATCAGCATCATAAAAGGATATTTGCCACAGAATTTGGACCAACGGCGTGGCCTGTGTCAACTCTGATGAGTGAGAGAACGAGTGCAGAGAGAGAGAGAAACAAACAGAAACAAACACATAGGCGGAAAGAAAGCTATAAAGAAAGAGAAAAATTCTTGCCGAGAGAGAGAGAGAGAAGAAGACTTCACATAAATAAAGTCTTCTCTCTCTCTCGGCAAAATTATTCACGAGGTTGGATTCGAATCCGTGTACCCTCGATCCGACGGCGAGCGTTCTGACCAATCGGCTATCTAGGCACGCTAGCAGAGCATACATAGCACAGCCCTGAAATAGTATAGTGCAGCAAGTGGGTGGAAAAGGGAGGTGAGCGTGAGGAGGAGAAATGTGACGATAAGGATGAGGGAAAGAGAGGGGAGAGAGAGTGAGCGTTGCACAGAAAGAATGAGAAAAATGCAGGAAGAAAAAGAAAGAGAGAGAGAACTTGGAAGGGTAGCGGCTTGGGCTAGTTGTAGGTCATCACGATTGTTAAAGTGATGTTTTTTTTTGTTTGTTTTCCTTAATGTCTCCTTAGGTTCCTTTTTTGGTATGTTTTTGCTCTTTGAATTTTTCGACTTGTTCACCTTCTGTGCATTGCTCATCTTTTTACACGTTGTTTTTTTTTTCACCTATATATTTTCGTTTTCTGCACAATTAACCTAGTTGGAAGTTAGCGCTCGTCTTCGTGTTCCGAGTTCGCGCTATAATGATCGTGATAGAGAAACATCAACGAAATAGTGAGAAAGAAGCAGAGAAAGAAAAAAGATAAAAAGAAAGAGCAAGCAAGCAAGCCACGCACACCGACGGAGACGTGTGCAGCCTCCTGAACCTCCTGCACAGGATCGGGCGCAGCCATGCTATGCAATATAGTGGATAGCATGGCTGCGCCCGATCGTGTGCAGAGAGTTATGGGGCTTTCTAAGAAAGTGCGCACTTCCCGAGGTGGAACCCACGCATCTCGAAGGTAGTTGTATCGATCGTCGGGATGTACGAGTGGCGACGAGCCCGTGCTTCACTCTGCCAAGCTTTGCGTGACTTAGCGCAAACAATTTTTTTTCCTTATCAGGAATGCTTGCGTGTGACAATAGAGCCGGAACCTTCGCTGCTCTCACCAATATGTTTGGTCTTTACAACAATGTTGGTAAACCAGCCAGTAAAATTATCTCTTGTATGTAGATGTACAGGGGATAATTGTCATGGTCGGTCGTTAATAGCTTTGTCATCTTGTGTCGGTCTGCTCGGCCGTTTTTTCTTTCCCGTAATGCACTATACGAGTTCAACTACTCTTGAACATGTCATGGCGAAAGCGCAATTTAACACTTCCGATATCTGCCTCTGTCACATTGATATACCCTATTTGGTCGTTGTTCACTGCCGAAGCTATTTACATTTGCGGTATAGCAGCGCCAAGGGGGGCCGTCATGAATTATAGCTCAATAATTTATGTCGCAGGGACATGTTGTCATTTATAGCAAAGCCGATCCATAATATTGAAACTGCAACGGAAACTCATTGTACGTGAAAAATATTTACACTGCTATTTTCGGAAAGATATATGTGCGCCCAATTTCCGCATTCTCCACATCCTCCTGTGACAATGTTCACTTCTCTAGAGTTTAGGATATTGCCTTTTCATTTTCTGAAAGTAAACGCTTTCAGTGGGGAGTGTCGACCAGCTTTTGCAGCAATGACACGTAACACTTCAACGATAAGCCCGTCTTCACTTCCTGCCTAACAAAATATTTATAAGGTCGACAACATGTATCGAAGCCACGGTAGCAGCTCTTGCTCAGACGTTCTCTGTATCAGCTCTTCACTACCAAGTACTCCTTTCTGTATATCTGCGCACTGTGCTGATGATCCTGCAATTGTATTGTAAGCTTGTGCAGGAAAGCAAATTTTTAACGAATTTGTTACCCTGTACTTTCCATACATCCTCTCAGGCTTTTTCACTAGCATCTGTGTAGACGTCGATTGCTTTCTTCATGTGACGACCAACACCATGTTAAGAATACATACTTCAAGCTCAGTAACCAACGTCTGCAGATCTTAGAGAAAGTATGTTTTTGTCGATATGCACTTTCGGATGGAAGCACACTCTTCGTTCTCCCTTTTCCTTTTTTTAGCAACATTTCTTCCTCTAATCACCGAGTAGAAAACCAGACACGCATCTGTTTGACCTCCCTATCTTTCCTTTTGTCCCCTTCTGTTCCTGTCCCTGTCAGGTTTTTATTACATGCGCACTTATATATACACTCTTTGCACACAATGATGCCATAAAATCAGACATATAATGGGTGATTTTATTGAAAGGTACGTTTCAAAAAAAGAAAAAGAAACTAAAGGCAGGAAACATAAAGTCCGCTTCTCTTACCTCGCATCATCTACTCGCCCAAATTGTCGTCCATATATCTAGCTAGCTCCTCATTCATACCTGGACTGCGGCATTTCTATAACAACGTGGCCATGCAGATCCTCCCTTTTACGCGGTCACTTTGCAAATATTTTACGAAAGCAACCATTGGAAACCACGGCAAGCACCCAGGTGTAAACTTGGGGCCTGATCACGTGCGACTTATAGCGATCATATGCTATTGCTTATATTGCTGCAATGTCTCAAAATTTTTCAAAGTGCATCCGTTGAGCGTTGCATACTTTTGGCAACGGCTTTTGCACGACTCCAGGGCCCCCCGGCCGGCTGGCAGATTCTGGAAGGCCCTTAGGGGCACATGTGCGAGCTTCTTCAACGGCACTTAGGGTCCCATGGTGGTATCTTTTGAGAGGGGTTTTCACCTTTTGCAATTGGAAATAATATGCCGTTGGCAAGTATATGGCTCATCAAAAAAGGTTTATCCACTTGGTTATTGACCATGCTACTGCTACGTATGGGCGTTCGCCCATAAAAGTGAGAACAGCGACGCCTACATCTCATGCTTAAAAACCATTTTGCTGCCCGAAAACCACCGAAGTTCCTTTCAGATCGTGGAACAGGATTCACTGCAGGAAAACTTAAACAGTTTCTAAAACATAACCGAATACACCAACTCTTCACCTCATCTCATCATCCGCAATGCAATGGTATGCACGAGCGGACAAACCAGACCATCGCAACCAGACTTAAGTTCAAGATCAATGACGAGCCACAGAAGTGTTGGACTAAGCTGCTGTCGGAGGTAATAGACGAATACAACAGAACGCCTCACGAAGTTACCGGCTACGCACCGTCCTTCCTGATGTATGGAATTCCATCTTATCCAACTGTACTGACATGGCGAGAACAAACTGTGGAAAATGCGCGGAAAGCTGCTGTGAATAATTCTATCGCCTACCACAATAAGAACAAAGTAACTTATGATAAGAAATTTCTCCCGATTGAGTTCCAAGTCGGTGACTTCGTCCTTTACGAGACACCATGGCATCCCAACAACGGCAAACAGAGTTCCGCCATGGTAGGTCCCTACAAAATTCAACACCAAATCTCACCAGTGAACTATGAGATCAACCGTTCCGTGTTGCCCGTAGGTAGAAACTCTGACATTGTTTATGTTAGCAAACTACGACATTATTTTGTACCTTCTGAACTGCGACTTTCTCGAGGGGAGGGGGGACTAGTATAACGTATGAACAAGGCGATGGTAGGAGAAGCCGACGAAGTGCGCGTGCATTAGAATAAATGGATGGCATCTGAACCACGACGTATCTCTGTTCTCTAACGTCACACACACACACACACACACACACACACACACACACACACACACACACACACACACACACACACACACACACACACATATATATATATATATATATATATATATATATATATATATATATATATATATATATATATATATATATGATTCAAAAGAAAGTTCTGTGGGTCCGGTGCACATATAGTCAAGAAATGAAGGAGCACACTTACGAAAATTGAATATTTTTTACTGGTTAACGTTTCGGCCGTGGCACGGCCTTCGTCAGAATGTAATAACCAGTAATTACCAGTAAAAAATATTCAAGTCCTTCATTTCTTGACACTATATATATATATATATAGTGCCCTTAAGTTTACAATTCTTTTCCTTCATTCATAACGAGGGTCTCGTTCTGGCAGACTTGATGCCTTCAGGTGGTATGCGAGGGATTATTAGTCAGCTGCCCGCTCGTAATAAGATCACGTACTACGTGACGCCTACAGGCAAAAAAGAGTGTTCCACACTCGCCACCATGGCAAAAGGCGGCGCTGACTGACGCTCCCACGTTTAAGTACACACATATACCCTATAAAGTGGACGGGGGGATGACCGCCACCGTAGCTCAGTGGTAGAGCATCGGACGCGTTATTCGAAGGTCGCAGGTTCGGATTCCCTGCCGGTGGCAAGTTATCTTTTCGTCCACTTTTCTTTCTTCACATTTACATTACAATTACTTCTAATAACGTCCCCTATACTTTCCTTGGCATCTGTGTCTGTTAGTTCTCATTAATACTGTGTTTAACAAAGCAAACGAGCCCTTAAGTTTACAATTCTTTCCTTCATTTATAACGAGGGTCTCGTTATATATATATATATATATATATATATATATATATATATATATATACACGCTTCTAAAAAACTGTTTATTGGTGACGTTTCGATCGGAGACCGATCTTCATCAAGACAAAATTTACCAGGCGCCGATGCGCTTTTATATCATCGCCGTGCCGAGAGAAAGAGAAAAAAAAAGAAAAAAAAAAGTGAGAAGAAGCGTACATACTGATAAGTGGTCACACGACCACGTGCGCGTACTGCTACATGCGCATAGCACTTGTATTTGAAAAAAAAAAACAAAAAAAAAACGGTGCAAAAATAAACGAGTGGCCAAAAAAGAGAGAGTGGTCACACGACCATGTGCGCGTATTTCTACATACTTAGACATGAAGACGTGTTTTCTAAAAAAAGAAAAAAAAAACGAAAACACCAAGTGGACATGTTAAGTACATTCCTGTGGTGCCCCCGGCGCATACCAAAATATGCGAAGAAGCATGTTTCAAGAAAAAAGTGAACAAACCAAAAATATGTAGATAGACATCGATGGTCCAGGTGGGCACGTTAAGCACATTCCAGTGGTACATTGTGAAGGTTCACTACGCAGGCTCATCTCTTCCCGGAGCTTTAACACAACAACACAGTACATTCCTTTCGTCCATTGTCACGTCCCACCTATTCTCCCCCTGCCCCTCCTCAGCTGCTCCTGAAGCCTAGTGAGGGGGGTCTACGTTCCTACGATCTCCTGTCTGTGGCTCAAGAATAATTGAGAAGAAAATGGGGAGTGTTTTTCACATTTTTGACGCGGGGTTCGAATATGTCATTCACTCGGTTGTCTGAGGAGGGATTTCATTGTAGAGGGGAATTATTCGAAAGTTGCCCACCCTTCTCGGAATGCGCGTGCAGATCTTGCATGCCCGACAACGTGTTCCGAGTGATATGCGAAAAAATACTAATACAAAAAGGAAAGAAGTTTGGTTAGGATCACTATTATCCTGAATCTTCCAGAGCGCGGATTGAAGACAGTGTACCCGGAGTGATATTAAGACCAGCCTTTAATGTATCAAATTTATAAATCATGTATGATTCGCGATGCTCACGCTCCCTTGTACTGGAGAAACCGCTTTGTAAGAGTGTGACCTTGATGGAATCAAACGGGTGGCTTTCGGAGTTTATATGCCGAGACAGAGGCAGATCCGGAAGCGAATGAACATGTGAACGATGGTTATTGAAGCGGGTGCGGAAGGCCGTGTCAGTCTGACCTATGTATTGAATACTGCATATTCCGCACTACATTAGAGCTGTCGCAGTTCAGGTTTGAGTGAATGGAGTATTTGAAATTGGAATGTGTGCTTTGAGCAACGTTGGTTACCTGTATGTGCTTGCACACCTTGCAGCGGGCCTTGCCGCATGGCTGACATCCAGTTATGGGTGTCTTATCGGTTTTTGAACGAACAAGATAATCTTTAATGTTTTTGGGGCGTATATATACAACTCGCGGAGGGGAAGGGAAAATTTTTGATAGCCGTTCACTCTGTTGTAAGATGTTAAAGTGTTTCTTTAGAATTTTGTTTACGTTGGGGGGGGTTGCTCCCAAATGTTAGAACTAAGTTTTTCCGTCCCTCTTGTTTTAATTCTTTTCTCCTGGTAAAGTAGCTATATATATATATATATATATATATATATATATATATATATATATGTACCCACACGAAATTTCGTATTTCAGCAGGCAAGCGTGATAACCGCTGTTTTACCTTTGCATTTCATGTGTGACCACGTGCATGTAAATAAGTGTGAGTCTACGTGAATGAAGATTAGTTGAGAGTCCGGCGCCTGTCTCCCTGTATTGTCCTTTAGTGTCTCGTGTTCTTTGCGCCGTTTTTAATCATCTTAACTATCACCCGCGAAATGACCCAAAAGGTCATTGCCCGCGATTTAGAAGGCGTCGCCATGTTGATATTTCGCCTGATTTGGCCAGCATGCCTCCGATCCTGTTATTTCGACCTAAAAAATCACAGCATATCCGCGAAGTGAATGATGGTGAGTTGTCGAAGCTCGGAGGGACCATTCGGGTAACCGTGAATCCCCCCGTACATTGCCCACTCGATCATACAAAGACGGGACAACACGTGTCGCCACAGAACGCTGCTGTGAGTTGTGAAAGCCACGCATCCTTGGCTATGGGTTGTGCCGCCGTGAGTACCGGAGCCGCCGCATGCTCCGCGACGCGGTGCTCGACTCCGAGTACCGCGTCGGCCCAACGATCCCAATTATAACAGCGCCATCTATCCTCTTTAATCGTAAACTATACGAAAACCACTAACGCCATCTAGTGATGTTATTTCCAAGGACATATACACACAACGCCATCTAGTGAGCAATTCTTAAAACTAGAGCTGGCTACATACATACATACTACTACTACTACTACTACTACTACTACTACTACAGAGGAGGGAACGACCCACACCCTAAGGAGCTTCGCCCATAAAACGGGGTCGACCGTGCATGCCCGCTTATCGCTTGAGGTGTGTTGGGCAGATTGCTCGTAGCTTCATATGCGCTGTGCATCCATCGCAAACTGTGCGTTCAAGCCGTCGACCGCACGAATGTCACAGGGCACAATGCGGATAGGAGAGATCTAATGGAGAGAGCTGCTAGGCCAGAGGTTTAGCCAGGGAGTGGCACACCGGGCGCGTGCCCCCCTTCCCCCGCCTGAATTTTTTTCTGCCATGGCATACAGACCCCAAAATAACACTCGACTTCATCTGCCTGCCCGGCCCCCACTTCAAAATGAAGGGGGGTGCCCCCCCCCCCCGAAAAAAATGTCTGCCTACGCTCTTGTGCTAGCCGTACTTTGTGTGACGTTCAAACTTGCTGCTATCGTATACATAGCTTCAAACTGCGACTGCATTATCATTGAGCCAGTCTAAATAAGATCACTAATTGATGAAGTTGATTGTAAAACTAATAATTATACAGATAACACAACGTATTTGACAACACAGCAGTGTACCATGCGGTCGACATTTATTGCCGTCTATTAATGGAGTGTAATTACATTTACAAGCACGCACAGATGGTCAGTAGAGGCTCGAGGCATACTCCAATGCTGTAACCCTGACCCTTGCAGCTTTTTGTGCAGGCAGTGGCATCCGGGCATCCGCTGCCAGTTCCTGCAAGAGAACGAGCATAAGGCTTCTGAGCACTTTCAATAGACTACACCACACCCGAACGACGTGCACAAATTAGCAGATTTCTAGAAAATAAACAGCGCAAAAAACGTAAATAAGAACAACTGACGTTATGTATGGTAAGCAGTTCGGATCAAAGGAGGAGCTGCGATTCTTTTATAGACGACTTCCTAATTACGAGTTCCGAATTGCGAATTCCTATGAAGCGGATGTCCTAAGGTTATCCTTATTACGCGTCAGGGAAGCCGCTTCGCTAACTTGGAGAGGCATATGAACACAAATTTCATGAAATGAAATTAATCGAGAATATTTATTTGTCTTCGGAGAGGTTTATGCAAAGACGGAAGCTCTGTACCATAAAAGGAGGCCTTGAGCAGCTTTCCAAGCATATTCGAAACATCAAACTGCCACATAATTTCACTGCACAACTAGACACATCAAACGAGCAATTACACAGAAACCGCGAGAGAATACGAGCGATGTCCTTAATTGTGGGTTACTGAGTATCATCAAGTATCATCAAAAGGGCTATTGTCTAAGATATAAATAATAATATCTGGGGCACTTCGCGCAAAACAACCATATTCGGTTATGAGGCAAGCTGTAGTGGAGCGCTCCGAAAATTTCCTGCATCTGGCGCTCCTTGAAGTGAACTTACAACGCACAGTGTACCGGCCTCTTGCATTTCACCGTCATCGAAAGCCGACTGCTACAACCGAG
This sequence comes from Rhipicephalus appendiculatus, assembly GCA_030522465.1. NCBI lineage: Eukaryota > Metazoa > Arthropoda > Arachnida > Ixodida > Ixodidae > Rhipicephalus > Rhipicephalus appendiculatus. The sequence goes on from JALIZH010011569.1 coordinate 34,512, forward strand.
ATCGAACCCGCGACTGTCACGTCAGCTGCCAAGCAATTGATTGTCTGAGAATCGACTTTGTTATTCCAACCAGTAAATAAAGGAATCGAATGACACAGAGACAATTATTATAAATATGCTTTAAGCTTGAAAATAATGGACATCACTATACAGCGAGTGATGCTGATTGCATTTATGTATTGGATGCGATTTTCGTGTCAACATATGATTGTGGACAGCCATAGAAATTACGGCGCTAAACGGTGCTCGCCTGTTCGCCTCCCAATCTCTAAAGAACAATTTGGAAGTGGCTGCCTGTCTCACTGGAGATGACAATATCGTTTTGCTTACTTGACAGATTCCTCCTGCTCAATATTTTAATGCGCATGTAAGACTGACACGTCACGGTGAAAATACGAAAAAAGTGCAGCTCAACTCAACTCAACTCTCCTCAACGGCATGACAACTCCATCAGCTCAATGCGCACTGCATGTTCTGGATTGCTTGGAGCCAGTCCTTGCAAGCCTTTTTTTGAACATTTTAGACAACCGCAGAGGAATTGGTCTCGAACACTTGAGACCAGTTGTGACTGTCTAAGTGTGCGTGGTGAACGCTGACATGTGTGTGCGCGCATCACTTGTTCTCTCTATCCTTCTTGCTTTCTCTCTTCTTTTCCTCCCCTTTCCCCCTCCCCCCGTGTAGGGTAGCAAACTGGGTATAACCTGGTTAACCTCCCTGCCTTTCCTTTGTCTCTCTCTCTTCTTTCCCTACGCCTACCGCCAACCTATCACCCCTACCTTCTTTACACATCAATTCTACTCACTAGCTCCTCTCTTCTCGTTCTAAGGTGCGTGAAATATTTGACGCTTATATTCTCCGCCTTCGTCAAGCGATACTTATATGACGCAATGCAACTTTCGCCACGTTTTCTTTAATATTCCAGCTTGGTTTGGCCACCAGGTCACAAATCATGTATCGAAACCTTTGACTCCTACCCTTTGTGGACAAACTGTATTATCGCTGAACATAATTATGAATACATTTTTTTTCCGATTAGAATGTTGCTTTTACCACTTCTACAGAAGATAAATTAAATCATATTGTACTAACTACAATAGGAAATCAATAGCAGAACACACAGGCGATTGTGCGCTGGTCGATGAAGCGACGCGCTGTATTCGTAGAAAAAATGAAACCCTGATGATGGGTGTTGCGCAATGATGCGCAAAGCAGAAGCTGTTTAGGCTTACCTCCTCCTCCGGATCTCTCCTCAACTGCAGTTGTGACAGCCAGGAACGCTGCACACCATAGGCACATGGTATGAATGGTAGCACAGTGCCGACCAAATTTAATTTTCTATATGTGAGATTTTCTATATCTGAATAAGTAATCGCTATTTCGTAAGACCTTACAAATTATATTTGTTCCACTTTCCACTCAATGTGCAATGTGTCGTATCATAAGTGAAAATAAAGCAGAGAAAAGCTAATGCAAAACTCGTAGCAGCCTTCCTGCCAAACTAAAAGGTCGTTTAATTTATGGTCAGCTTGCCTGAGCAACCATTAGTAAATACATTGCTGCAGGAATGGTTATAAACTGGAATCAAGAATGTTTCATCACAACCGGTATCCCATTTGCCCTAGATAACTGTTACCTATTTTGTTTCCTAGTGAGTTCTCTCTCGTCTTGGTGGAAATAAAAGAACGTTGAGAGGCTGTGCCGCCATTTCTCTAAAGCTGCATATTCCACACGTTGCACAGCAAATCACGGATATGATGGGATTTTGATAGCATAGGCTTGCATTAGTGGATGGCGTTTAGGTTTCTACATGGAAAGGATCTGCTCTATTTTCAATATGGATTGTAGTGCAACTAGCCACTTCTACTTACCTGCCA